>JAFBJY010000069.1:0-78188 GCA_016801885.1 Toxotes chatareus | reverse complement strand
GAATCAGAATCAGAATCAGAAAACTTTATTGCCAGGTATGTTACACATACAAAGAATTTGGCGTGGTGTTGTTGGTTGCCAAGTTTGAACAAGAAAAGAAAGTTTTAATACCCGGAGGAAGCACATCTCTGGTGGGCTTTTTGCTGAGGAGCTGATGTTCAGTTCCATTTGAGGTCCTGGGGTGATGAGGGTTCCCAGGAAGGAAGGACTCCACCCTGTTGACTGAGGAGTCACCAGGAGGATGGGGGCAGGAGGGGCTGGGTTCTTCCCAAAATCTACCACCATCTCCACTGTCTTCGCTGTGTTCAGCCCAGGTTGTTTTGGAGCACCAGGACACCAGTTGGTCAATCTCCACTCAGGCGCAGACTCATCCCCGCCAGAGATGAGACTAATGAGGGTGGTGTCGCCTTGCAAACTTCAGCAGTTTTGACAGACTGGTGGCTGGAGGCACAGCTGTTGGTGTACAGGGAGAAGAGTAAAGGAGAAAAGAACGCAGCCTTTGAGGGGGAACCGCCAAAAGCTGATGGTCCGGGAATCAGAAATGTGCTTTCCAGCTTCACATGCTGCCTCCTGTCTGACAAGAAGTCTGTGATCCACCTGCAGGTGGAGCCAGTACTGCCAGCTGGGAGAGCTTGTCCTGCAGCAGAGCCGAATGATGGTGGAAAGTTTTGAACTGAAGTCCACAAACAGGATCCTGGGCGTGAGGTTCCTGCAGAGTCCAGGTGCTGAGGATGAAGTGGAGGGCCAGGTTTACTGCATCGCCCACAGACCTGTTGGCTCTGTAGGCTAACTGCAGGGGATCCAGGAGTGGGCCAGTGATGGCCTTGAGGTGGGTCAGACGAGGCGCCAGAAGTCTTCATGACTACAGAGGTCAGGGCGACGGGTCTGTAGTCATTAAGTCCTGTGATCCTTGGTTTCTTGGGGATGGGGATGATGGTGGAGGTCTTGAAGCAGACTGGCACGTGACATGTCTCCAGTGAGGAGTTGAAGATGTCAGTGAACACCGAGACAGTTGATCGGGCGAGTGCTTCAGGGTGGATGGAGAGATGGAGTCAGACCAGCTGCCTTGGCGGGGGTTCTGCCTCCTAAAGAGTCTGTTTACATCTCTCCAGGATGGAGAGGGATGCAGCTGTGGTGGGGAGGAGGCTGTTGGGTTGGAGCTGGTAGGTGGTGACATGGGGGATGGTGTCAGGACTGTCCCATTGTCTTTCAAAGCGGCAGTAAAACTCATTCAGTCTGTTGGTGAGGTGTGAGTCGCTGGCAGAGTGGGGGGGCTTTAGGCTTGAAGTTGGTGATCTGCCTGAGCCCTTTCCAGACAGAGGCAGAGTCGTTGGCTGAGAGCTGGTGTTGAAGCTTCTCAGAGTACAGTCGCTTAGCTTCTCTCACCTCCTTGCTAAACCTGTACTTCGCCTTCTTTAAACATGTCTCTGTCCCCACTCCCTGAACGCCTCTTTCCTTCTCCAACCTCAGCTGTCTGAGTTTGAGCTGTGAACCAGGGTTTGTCATTGTTATAACTCACCCCTGGTGCGTGTTGGAATACAGCAGTCCTCATAAAAGCTGATGTATGATGTCACAGCTCTGTGTACTCATCCAGACTGGTGGTAGCAGTCCTGAAAACATCCCAATCAGTACAGTCTAAGCACGCCTGAAGATCCTCCACAGCTTCACTGCTCCACTGCTTTGATGTCCCTCACAACAGGTTTACAGAGCTTTAATTTCGCCTGTATGGGAATCAGGGTGGACTGCATGGCGGCTTCAGAGGACCCAGTGCAGCGCGAGGGACAGCACAAGATAAGCGCTACTGACAGTGGTGTAACAGTGATCCAGTGTTTTTCTCCTCTCTGGTGGGACATTTGATAAACTGTCTGTATTTGGGGAGTTCTGTGGCTGAGGTTACCTTTGTTAAAGTCACCGAGGACAATAATTAAGGAGTCCGTGTTGGTCCGCTCCACGCACAGAATCTGGTCGGCGAGCGTGCGCTGGGCCTCCTGCACGTCGGCTCTGCGGTGGAATGTAACACCGACCAGAATGAATGAAGCAAACTCACGGGGCGAGTAGAACGGTCTGCAGTTGATGAAAAAGTTTCCAGGTCAGGAGAACAGTACCGTTTGATCACTGTCAAGCATTGTTGCACCAGCTGCTGTTGATATAAAACAGATTCCACCACCTTTAGTTTTGCCGGATAGTCCTGTGTCGCGATCCGCTCTGAAGAGTTGAAGCCTGCCAACTGCAGCGTAGAGTCCGGTATCAGTCCACACAACCATGTCTCCGTGAAGCACAAAACCGAAGATGCTGAAAAGTCTCTGTTTTTACTCACTAGCAGCTGAAGTTCATCCATTTTATTGCACAGTGAGCGCATTTTGAGAGAATATTCCCGGGAGCGCAGTGTGGGACCCGCGTCTGCGGAGGCGCACGAGCGCACTACCGGCGCGTTTACCTCTCCTCCGGCACTTCACTACCTGAGCAAAGGTGAGGGCACCTTTGACCAGAATGTCCAATATTCCTGCCGATTGCACCAGAAAGTGGGAAATAAATCCACTGGAGTTGTTTCTCTTATGTTTAAGAGCTCTTCTCTGGTAAAAGTGAGTCGGGTGTTAAAGCAAACACAGGGTAAACAAACAAAAAACAATCCAAAATAATGCGCACCGAAACACCGCAGCAGCCATCTGCGGCGCCATCTTGGTCCTTCCTGAGGACCAACATGTTAAACTCATGTTAAACTCAGATAGGCCTCCATGTTAAGAGATGTCCACATGTCTGCTGTCAGACTTACAGCTGCAGCCTTTCTGACCTCTTCCCTTTGCCTTTTCCTTTATGTGTGTTATATTTGTTCCACCACAGCCTTTAGAGCCTGGAAAAGAAAAGGAAAAGAAAGATTTTGCATGTTGCCCTAGGACATACACAGGCATGGGGATTGAACCATCAACCCTGGGGTTGAAGACCAAACAGTCTACCAACTACACCACAGACACAACACATGTTAACTCACCTAATACTTCACATCTAAATCCTTTTAATAGTAGTACTAACACTAGCATCATACATATGCAGTGCATACTGTACCTGTCTTGTTGGAAGAGTGTAAGTTGGATCAAGGACACGGATGAGGTTCCTAAATCCTCATCGGGCTTTTGAGTCCCTTTCTGAGCTTGCTTCCTTGTCAGCTGGATTATTCATTCCGTGTGGAGGGCTACGTTGCAGGTATGTTTTCAAATCATGTTTACTTTGCAGTTGAATAACTTGTTTAATATATTGTTCATCACATTGTTTGTTAAGCCAATGGACTGGGGCACTTTTGATGTCCTAATCCTGCTTTATGCGCTGTTAGCACAGGTCGGGGTACGGGTCGCCGTCACCGTGTGCAGAAGTGGCCGGTCTCATCACTGACTGGGCGTCAGCACAGTTTGGTGATTCCAGATGAGTCTCCTGAAAAGCAGGTATCAGAGTTGAAAACGTGGCTGTATTTCAATGAGATTGTTAGTTTATGTTATGTGTGATAATGTAGTCTGACATTAAAATGTCTAATTTTTTATTGCAGTTTGTTCTGCTTGTCGGGGACTCGCATCTTCAAGCTATTGCAGACGGCTTTGTGGAGATGCCTGGCACCACACATTGTTTTGGTGTCATGTCGACAGCTGCTGATTTGAGGATTGAGGTGATGAATGCTGTTCTGATGCGATCACCTGATGCAGTGTGTCTGTTGGCACCAAGCAACAACCTCACAGCCTGTACAACTGTAGATGAGTCCTCTGCAGACATCGCCAGGCTTTTGTACACTGTGTACAGCCGATGGGAAAAGGTATAAAAAGGCTTCTATGAATTAAAGCTGTACGTGGGTCAGAGAGTGTAGACCAGTCTTTCTTAATGATTGGACTTCTGCAGGTGTGTGTGATAGATTTCCCTCCTCGATTGAATGTTCCTGTGGATCTGCAAGAGCTGCTGCAGCAGGAATATCACCATGTAGCAGTGTCCATGGGCATGTTTTCGATTTTGTGAAATGTACAAATGTAACTGTTAAACATTAACTGTTTTAATAAAGGTCTAACTTCTTTTTTTTTTTTTTTTTTATTTTTTGTAATTTCTGTAATTTGCATAGGTGTGTCGTATTGGTCACTTGCTCAGGACTTTTTTGAGGGGAACAGTAAGTTGTGGTGTCGAGACGGGGTATGTACATGATTGTTACAATGATTGGAATCAACATGTAACATATATATATATATATATATATATATATATATATATATATAATTTGACAAATGCTAAAATATGTATTTTTATTAATTACAGGTACATTTAAGTGATGATCATGGGATGACACTCTTGGTGGATAATATCTTTCAGGCTACTTATAAGGCCAGTATATGAAATGACATAAGGACTTCAGAAATCTAAATGCAGAGTTTGTTGTTTCATATACATTCATTCATATACACTGTTGCATTTAATATTGTTTATTTCTTTGATATTATCAGCTTCTGGAACCACCAGCACCTGAACCTGAGGTGTCCCCACCAAAGAGATCACCCCTCAAACACGTGTGTGTGTGTGTGTGTGTGTGTGTGTTTCCAGGGATCAATGCAGCAAACCTGCCTAAGAAACTCCCAGTCCTTTTGAGTGGAGAGAGGTTGTTGGAGGCAGCAAGGTATAACATTTTCAAAATGATTTTTTCAGCAGTTTGATTTTTTTTTTTTTTTTTGGTTAAAATGTTTAAACATTCATAAAAATAACTATTAATGCCAAATGTGTAATACAATTTAATGTAAGTGACATTATTAGAATACTATATTAGAAATAATGTGATATTTTTACAGTATGTGGCAAACTTCAGAATAACAATTGTTTACATAAAAGAAATTGTTCATCTTTTCTGTGTGTGCGTGTGCGCGTGTGTGGAAATGCCAAGTGGAGCATTTGTGTGTTGCTAGGTGACTCCAACATCAGTTCTGGACATGTCAGCATGTGTCAGATCACTGGATGTTCAGCAGGAGGAGGAGAAAGAAGAGGTGTCAGCACATGTCATGCAAGAAGATGCAGATATTGTGTGTGCCCTTTGGTATAAGAAATGTGTAATAAAATCACTACATTGTGAACAAAGAGATGTAGGTGTAACCCATACATATTTTTTTCTTGATAGGTCAGTGTGACATCAGCACAGGAGTTGCCAGATTGTATCGTAGAAGATGATGGAAGTGGTGGTGCTGCAACAGAAGACATGGAGATCACATCAGATCCAGTTTTGACTGTGAGTCCTGTCATCGCACACACTACAGAACCAGTAAGTGCAGTTTCAGTCACTAATAAGGACAGCATAGGCATTCAGGCTGATATTGGTAGTTGTACTAGGGTAGGGTCCATCAGGGGAACATTTCATCAGGGACATTCTCGCTTTGTGTATGAAGGAGGTCAGTGTATGGCAACTGCTTATATGGGACGACTTACACATACCAAGCGCAGTATGTTGACACACATTCTTGCGTAATGAATGTATGATGTCAAAGTTAGGCTCTCTGTCCCAGATTTGCCTAAAGAGTGGTATGTTGGAGTGTTTAGAGTGAAACATGGTGACGTTGCCTGTGGAGAGGTTGGTGTAACTGATGGACCTTTCATTGAACAGGGAATATAATGCAGTTTAGAGGATGGTTTGAGAAACATGTGTTCAACATATGAAACATGTTTGCTCACTATGTTCAGTGGCACGTGCAGTTATTGCAACACAGGGACAGTATGTTATATTTGATTCTCATGCATGCAATGACATGGGCATGTCTGATGCAGATGGTACCAGTGTTGTAATGTATTTTGCACGTCTTGCACAGTTGATAGCATACATAGATACAGTAGCTTCAACACATGAAGGTTCTTCAAAGCAGTTTGAAATTGCTGGTCTTTCTATTTGTCAGTGTGGCAACACTGACAATTCTTACTCAGTAGGAAACACAAGGAATCAGTTGATTGTGCAGCAAAGAAAAGGAAACTGTGATCCTGATGTCATGTTTGTTGGTGATGTGCAAACACCAAGTTTGCAGTGTCGTCCTATAAGTATAAATGTTGCCCTGCAAGTGTGTACCAAGTTGAATGTAGAATCAGAAGGTAGATGCAGTTTCCACAGAGGTTGGTGCTTTAGGGAGTCCTTGTAAAAACATCAGTAGTTGCTGATGGAAATAGTTTCTTCAGGGCAGTTAGCAAAGCTGTTTGTGGTACGCAGAAATACCATAGAAAGATAAGACTGGCTGTTGTAAAATACCTTGAAAGGAATGCTGTATGCTATGAGTCTTTTGAGGGTTGAATTTTCTTCAATGGCTGATTATCTAATCAGATCTAGGATGAGTTATGTCAGTAGCTGGGCAACAGAGTTAGAAATTTAAGCTGCTGCTGATTGTTTAGGATTAGATGTATTCACTTTTCATGGTGCTTGTTGGCTTTTGTATAGTTGTCAGACAGAACGTCAAGCAAAGATGTATTTTAAAGTATCAGACTGATGAACCACATAGGCAGAAAGTATTAGGAAGTACCACACAAATGTTTATCATAGGCAAACAGTAAGACAAAGTATCACACTAACCCTGAATATAAAAGACGTGCTTAAAAAAACAAACAAAAAAAAAAAGTTAAAGAAACAACAAATCAGAGTTGAGTCTCAAGATTTTGATTGTGTTTTGGAGCACTTTGCACAAAAAGTGAAGGATGGTCCGGATTTTGTTTTTGTTTGTTTGTTTGTTTGTTTTTTTTCGGCTGCTGTTTAGACATCAGGTACTGGCTTGTGACGTGCAGGATTATTGCTGTAAACCTGGCATTAGTGCCATTTCCAAACAAGTTATAAGTGAACAATACTTGCATAAGTGTAGTCCTGTCTGTAAGTCACCATGTCTTGTTAAGGATTCCAGTAGAGGTTCCCTTTGGATTTGTGACACATGTCACTGTAAGATTGACAGAGGAGAGGTTCCTCCAGAAAGTGACGTAAATTATTTGAACTTGTCTCCAATTCCCTCTGAGTTGCAGTGTTTAAACAGCTTAGAGCAGCATCTCACTGCTTTGCATATTCCATTTATGAAAATGCTAGCTTTGCCTAAAGGTAGCCAAAATGACATGCATGGACCAGTAACGTGTGTTCCTGCAAACACAGTGCAAACAAATAACCTGTTGCCTCGATCCAATATGGAGGGGTCTTTACTGCCAGTAAAGTTAAAATGTAAGCTTGCATATAAAGGGCATTATGAACAGCAATTCACCTCACACTTTAGAAACACATTGATGTGTTTAAAACGGCAAAACCATCTGTCCAAAGAAGTGATGTTTAATGAGGACTGGGTGAAGCAGTTTTGTTCAACAAATGTTGAGAATGATTCTCCTGAAGTGGAACATGTTGTTGAAGATGAATTATTACATGATCGTCAGCAACATTGCATGTTTCAGGACACATGTCTTATGCCTGTTGATATTGGACAGGAAGGTTTGGACCAGTATTATGATTCTGTACTGAATGTGGCTCCTGTAGAAGGGAATAATCCTGTTAGAATGTTATCTGACCATGATAATGAAGCTAAATGCTTCCCTGCTTTATTTCCCAATGAAAGTAATGCATTTCATACAAGTCGCCAACATCACTCAACTCGATCAAGATACTTTAATAACAGGATTCTTCATGCTGATGGCAGGTTTGCACAGAATGCTGAGTATCTTTTTTGCACAGTACATGTCTGAACTGGAACAGGTCAAGTCTAATGTCTCTGTGGCATTGAGAAAGGGAACTGGTAAACAGTCTAGTGAAATGATCGACAATGCTTTAAAAAGCAATGCATCATTGGAGAAGCTGTTAAAATATGATGAAGGCTTTTGTTTTTGAAACCCATACGAGGCACTCCTGCATTTTGGCAAGGAGCACAATGTGATTTAATGGCTTGTGTACGTCAGCTTGGTTTAGCCATGTGGTTTTGCTTGTTTTCTTCTGACTTGCGTTGGACAAATCTGTTAAACAGTATTTTGAGGCAAGAAGGAAGAACAGAAACTGTGGAGCAGTTAGAGTGGGCTGACAGATGTGATTTGTTGACATCCTGTTACAGCAGCTAGGATATTTGACTTCTGCTGGCATTGTTTCTTGAGGGAAGTTCTTATGTCTGAGGCTGAACCTATTGGTAAAATAAAGACTACTTTTACAGAGTAGAATTTCAGCAGCGTGCCCCCCCCATGACCTGGCGTTGACCTCACCATGTGACCCCACCATGTGACCTCAGTGCCCTGCCCCCTTTATGACATCACTCCCTACACCCCTCCCACTTGATCCCCGCCCCTTTTATGACATCATGCTTGATGTGAACATTGGGTACTTGATGTAAACATTGTCTGTAGAAGCTCCCTTCCATGTGCTGTGGTCCTACTGCTCCTTGTCTTCCCTCTCTGCAGAACGTTTGAAGGTTTGCGTCTGCAGAAAGTATCACACACGTGCTAACTCACAGAGTTTCAGGTCAAAAAGTTAATATGCAATGTTTTTATCGCTCCGAGGCTTAATGACAATGCATTTGTTGTTTCAGGTGCATCACAACTGTGAGAAAACAACGTCCCCCCCTTCTCCATTTGCCACAACTTGCTTCCAACCCGTAGGAAAACCCGTCCCTGTATCATCACACCTCTCCACCAATTTTCTGCAGAGTAATATAATATATAGTGCGTTTATAATGCCTTTTTAAAGTACTTATGTGATAGATTGAAGTTTTTTTGACTTCAAGTTTGACTGACGTTATTTATACTGTTTGACTGTTAATTGAGGTACGGTGAGCAGGCAGCTAATTTCTGCAGTAGCTAGAACCGGAAGGCACGTGATTAGCACCGCTACAGCATATATTGTGTATTGTATTGATTGTGCTTGACTTGATCTAGAGAATTAAGGTTAGTGTGTGGATAGTTTTTTAATCTTTGTGTGTTTTGAATATAGTATGCTCATTGTTCAAATGTGTAGCTGTGATAAGGAGCACATAGAAAACACACTATTGCAGATGTTTTATAGAATTATTTTTTTTTATCATTTTTAGTTGCAAAACAGTAGAGTTTGATGGTGTCAGATTATGTTTATTTGATTATAGATTCATTTCATAAATATTGACCTTGTGTTTTTTTTCCTGTTGAAAAGAAAGAAATGTTATTATATATGTTCTTTACTTACCTGTAAAAGAAATCTGGAAGAAAATAAGATTTAAAAAAAAATTAAATTTGAAATCATTGTAGAACTGTAAAGGAAACTGATCATTTTATTGTAATATGTTGCATCTAAAGAGATTTTGTAACTTTGTGAACAATTTTGAAAACAATACAATTCTCGATCCTGCTGCCAGAGAGGAAGCTTCGTGTTGGAGAGTCTTTATTAATATCTCCCCTTTTCAGGGTGTAACACTTATTAAGGTTCTGAAAAGTGAGGTGCTTTTCCCGTTCTTCCATATTCCTTGTCCTCCCTCTCTGTAGAATGTTTGAAGGTCTGCATCTACAGAAAGTATCACACACACGTGCTAACTCAGTTTCAGATCAATAGATCTGGCTATGGTGTGCAAAAAAAAACCCAAAATGCTGTTTTCTCTACCTTAGGTCTTTAAAATGCTTATTGACAGCAGGGTCTGTTGTTTTTCAGGCGCATCAAAGAAAAAAAACAAAAAACAAAGAAAGTTAGCAGAGCGGTGTTTTGGGCTACCCGTGGCTAAGGTAAAACACTGATACTGTGCTGTTGAAGCAGCAGATGCTGAGCTGATGACTGCTCATAATGGAGAAATGATCATTAAATCACCTGATAATAGAAATGAGATGACGTTTACTCTCACACTCTGTCCTCCTGGGGGAGTGTATTTGCTGTTTGACTCATGTTTTCCTCTGAGTTTTGCAGAATGTGGGCCTAAAATGAACTGAATCAAACGTAGACCAGGCATCCTGCAGTTTAAAATGAAGACACATCATGATGTGAACTTTGTGACACTATGAGATCAGTGTTTGTTCTCTGGTCAGTCAGAGGGACAATGTGTGTCCCCCAGTGCCTGTGACCTATCCTGTCCCTCTCACATTCTACGTTCTCCTAAAGCTGATCCTGAATTGATTTGTAATCATAAATGTCCCATTTATATTGAGCTAAAACAGGAAAAAAGATGGTAAAATTGTAATTTAAAAATTCAATACTAAATTGCATTATTCATCATTAATGAATTTGTTTTCTGTGACAGATGATACAATGATTAGTGTGTAGTAACTAGGAAGGCTGCATTTCAAGTTAAAGTAGTGAGAGCAGTTTTTTCTTTGCATCGCAGACGCCTGTTAATGTTAATGTCAGTAACAGTAATTAGTCATCGCCTCCTCTTATAAGCTCTCTCTTCTTCTAACACCCGCCCTTTTCTAAGTAAAGCGATGATATACTCTGCTGTTAATCATGTGTTGTTGCTTTCATATGATAAAGTGTAGTAATGAGTATCTCAAACATTAGAGTGCATGAAGACCACAAGGTTGCTGCTTTCGCCCTTCTACCAGAGATCAGATGTTAGAGAGGGTGAAGTGAAACTATCCATGGCTCATTCTAAAGAAATTAGATATGATGTGTTCACTGCTCAATGCTCATGTTGTTCACTCTTTTGGATTTGATTCTATCATTGAAGTGAAGAACTGTTTGCGTTTTTATATCAATGTTCATTAATTTGAAGTTGATGGTTGTTTGAGGTAAATCACCACCTTCAGGCAGATGTGATTTAAAGCCCTGAGCTGAGTTGTACAATAAAAGCAACAGTGTTTTGATTGTTAGCTTATTACGGTTATTATTATTAGTAGTAGTAGTAGCAGCAGAGTAATATGTCATATTGTTTTATTTATTCACTTGTTTAAACTTCTATTGTCTTTTATTGGCCTACAGTCATGTTGCCATCTGTGCTGTAAATTTTTTGGCTGCTTTAGTTTCACTAATTCATTTTGTAACGTTGGTGCAGATAAACAAAAGGACACTAAACAATGTCAACACTTACTGACACTTTTAAAGGCAAAGTGTTTGATTCACTGTATTACTGTGGTTTTATTTCATCAGCTCTTTAGAATATTACCAACATATCATCCTGCCTCTTGGGAAATAGGTAGAAAAGAGGAGGGCAAACAGAGCTTGTTAATAAGATGAGAGGTGATCAGGTCTGAGACGTGAAAATGATTCTGTTTTGTGTTCACGCCTGAGGTGGGGATCAGCCAGTAACAGGACTATACAGAACTGCTTCAGACAGTAATGTTAAATCAGGGGTTTGTTCACAACATGTGTGACTTTGACTGACTCACTGCTCATAATACTGCATTACTATTGACTTTTCTACTTTGTCTCTGTGTCCCCAGATCTCAGCAGAGGAGACTACTGAAGCAAAATTATATCCACAGACATTTTTACTCTGCCGAAACCAGCCTGTCTGTTGTTTAATCAAAGCATTCTTCCTTATTCTTTATGCATCTTGTGTCTTGCCTTTGAATTATAATAAGGTGCAAAACATCCATAATATGATGTTATATTATAAAGCTGCGTGATGAGAAACAAACTCTAACAAACTCATGAACATGAAAATCCATCAACAGCCTCACATCTGTTGCTGGAAGAGAAATCTTCTCAGTGAAATAAACATATTTTGAATGAAAACTTGTTGCAGCAGTTGAACACGTTAACTCCCCACACTCTGATTGTTGCTGTCATTGGCACTTCATCAACTTCACCAGCCTGATGAATGATGAATGAATGAACGTGGTATCGCTCTAACACAAAAAATGAGCCTGCAGCCTCAGTTGCTTTGGATAAAACAGTTCAATATAAACAGACTGATACTGACTGTAGCCGGTTGTTTTAAGATGAGATGCCTGATGACAGGAGAGTCTATCCTGAGACAAACTGATGCAGAGTCACTGAGACAGATGTTTCCTGCTTCTCACCCTCGCTTATTGATGCTGTTTTGTTGAACTCTTGCTTTCTGTGAAGTTACATTGTTTCTTCATCTCTCCCTCAATTATTTTGTCTTTGATCCAAGAATAAGCAGTGTTGCTTTCTTAACCGCATCGCCAGAGACAGAGAGAAACAACCGCTCCCAAATGAAATCTGCTTTATCAAGGTGTAAACACTGGCTCATCAGAGCTTTTACAGACCAACTGTCACAACCTGAGCGAACATTTTCACATTACATCCAAAATTTAGTTGACAAGCCAGGAATACTGGGTCAAAGCCAAATATTTTCAGAAACATGATTTACCTGTGACGCCTTAAACACAGTGACAAAGTTAGATTTAGTGATTATTCTGTGGATCAGGAGCCAGCACGGCTCTGACACCTGAACTGAGCTCAGACCAAAGTCTCTGTTGTGTGGATAATTCACCCTTGCCATTATATTTGACTCTGTGAGTGATCATCACCTGAGTGTCATTGTAATCACACAGGCACAGAAAAACTCAGCGTTCCAC
The DNA here is from genome assembly GCA_016801885.1 of Toxotes chatareus. Classification (NCBI taxonomy): domain Eukaryota; kingdom Metazoa; phylum Chordata; class Actinopteri; family Toxotidae; genus Toxotes; species Toxotes chatareus. The sequence goes on along the minus strand of JAFBJY010000069.1, from coordinate 65,750 downwards.
CCACTTGGTCATCCTCTAACAAGGCCAGCTGAGAGGCTTCAAGGAAAGTCAACCCAGGAGGGAAATAAAAGAAAATATCCTGTTCAGGCATCAAACACATGAGGCTTGCATTCCACACTTAGGTTCAAGGGATTCAAAGCTTTTTTTTTTTATTAATACTCTCACCATATGTCAGATAATATACAGGAGAATGAAGGCTTTCTCTGCAATGCTGCATATAAATAAATTAAACAATTTAAACAAAACCAGCTAAATAAACTTTACTACAATATAAATGTAAAGGGTGTAAGAAAATACATGAAAAAATAAATACATATATAACATGGTACCAAAATGTTTTACCTGAAAAAATATACCACAGTGATGCACTATGATGCTCTCTAACGACGACTAGGTAAAAAGATCACATGATGAGAGGTGGACATGGGCTCTCAGCTAGAGGATGGGAAGTAGAGGTTTTGAGCTTTCGGCCAGCTGTGTTGTGTTTGTTGACCAGGAGAAATCAGAGATGAAAAGAGCGCTCTTTGCCGATGGAGCTAAAGAAAGTTGATGTTCTGATGATCCAGGAACCCACAGTAACCTGGAATGGCTGACTGGAGCAAGGGAATATGACAGGTGGCTTGAGCCACAGTCCACCTCAGAAGGTGGGATTGTCTTCTCCAGAAGTTTCAGTCCTTCCTCCTGTGTAGCTGGAGGAAATCATCGGCTGTTTACCGGAAAATCACAGCTCAGTATGAAAAGGTGACTTTAGTTTTGTTAATATCTTATGCAATCTAACCCATGTGGGGTGGACAGAGTAAAAGTTAGGTGGCTGAATAAACTGTGACACCATCAGGAAGTGCAGAAAGATGAATATCTGTTCCTGGAGATTGTAACTGTACAGAAAGAGCCACAGAAGCAAACAGGAACTGCCATGGAGCCTCATCCAGTTTCCTCACAGAGGCTCAGTAAATATGTTTCATGATTTAATAGATGTGTGGAGAGTGTTCCAAACACCAGACAGTGCCACATGGTGTCACTCTAAAGATAATCTCCTCCTGTCTCTGGCTAGGCTGTTGCATTTCAGTCCAGTGGGCTTCTGATCACTGCCTTGTTTTTATATGTCTCTGTTTTATCACAAATGCTGAACTTCAATACCGCACTGCTCCACAGCACAGTAAGGATTTTAGAGCAGCTCTGGGGTGCTTTTGGTCTGCTTTGTGCAAATGTTACTGACTTTACAGTATCTGCAGTAGTGGGATGTGTGGCAAATACCAGATTAAACAGCTATGCCAGTAGTTGACTTGTTTAACTAATTTCCTCTGGGATTACTTAGTTATCTATCTATGTCACTATGTATAACCAGATCAATGAAAGACATGGAAACCTGTGCTGTAGATTTATAAATTTAGTAGCCCTAATGGGAGGCAGAGGAGTTTTAAGCTCCTCAAAGTCAGCTTTCACTAACCTGCTAGGTGTCAAGGGAGCGCCTATCAGGTCTTGTTTCCTCAGTTTACACAGATGGATGCACCCCTCCCAGTTCTTTTTTAACATGCAGAAAGAAATGGCCAGAGAGATCTTCTAATTTTTATGGTCCAACAATGGCACTGTGGATTTGGGATTCCAGAGCATGAGGAATTTTGGCAGTGGTTTATTGCAAAGTGAAATGGACTCAGATGTGCATGGCTTTTCTTCAGCGGCCCTTCTCAGGGTGGACGCGAGGCCACGCCAGACTAGAGACTCTTTTATCTTTGATGAACTGCACACTGCTTTGATGGAGCCTACAGAGGTGGACGATCAGCATATAGACGGCTTCCCAGGAGTTTTCCAAGTGTTTTTGTTATTGATAATTCTCACAGACAGCTTCAGAGGGGACACCTGCCTGAGCTGCAGGAGGGCAGTCATTACTCTGCTGCCTGGAAGGGAACCTGTGAGCAAAAACTGAGACATGTTTCCGTTTCAAATGGACTACATAAAGATCTTGTCAAAGACCCTGGCCCATTAGACTGAGGGAGGTGATGGCTTCAACAAGGCCACACACTGACCAGACTTAATGTGTACCTGGCATAACATCACTAATTGGAGATGTCTTTGAGGTTTCTTGGCTCATCAAGGAAGATACTGGGCTGATCTCCACAATCAGAAGAGCTTTTGACCGGGAACACCTGTATATTTGGCAACTTAGCTGGGTTGAGTTCAGGTTTATTGCCAAGGATCCAGGTCTTTCAATGTGACACGCGAAAAGAAAATGAATGGGGCCTTAGTGCTCCTTTTGATGTTCAGAGAGGGGTCAGACAGGGATGTCCTCTGTCTGGGATGTTGTACAGTCTGGCCATGGTTTCTTTCACAAACCAAGACATGCACCTGGTGTTCATTTTCCTGGCTGTGATATCCTGTGTTGGCTGTCAGCATATGCTGATGACATCATGCTGCTTTTTAGGCTCCATTTTTTTTACAAAGGCTGCTCACTGGACCTGCAGACCTGTGGAGGGCTATGTCCCAATGCATCCTGAGAGAGTTGGGTGGGATGGGATTGATTGTCTCTGTTTTCAATGGACTCAAGAAGTTGTACCTGTCCCTACCTGCATTTTATAACGTGTTTTTTCTGTGTGTACTTTTAAGAACAAGGAGGCAGAGTGAGGAAATTTCCGTGCACTGGCTCCTACAAGAAGCAGTACTGTTTGGAGGATCTTGAATGTCCAGTATGGAGGAATACTTTTCTAGACTTTCCAATCTGGCAGACCTGGTACATTCTGGGTGAGGTAGTGATTGGCTGACCTCAGTTGAAAAGCCTGTTGGTGTGAAGGTATCCCTTGGGGTGAAATCTGAGTGTCATACTTTGTGAAATTGTTGTTATGCCTTTGCTGCAGTCTATGTTGTCCGTGGTTTCCTGTTTTATTTTGAAATCATTGTCCTTATGTTCTTTATCCCACTTTACTTCCTGCCTTGTCTGGTTTCCACCTTAAAATGTCTTCTGCCCCTAATTGTTTCCACCTGTTTCCTTACCTGTTGTGTGGTATATATAGTCTGCTCTCTCCTGTTCCGTACAGTTCGCTCTTGTCTTGTTAAATGAACCAGCGCTACTTTGTGTTTCATCTCCAAGCCAGTTATCGTGTTCTTTTGTACTTTGATTAATCTTATTATTGCCTTGGCTTGCTTTTGAGTTTGCTATTTTCCTCGACTGAAAGGGATTTGAGCTCTATAAGAGTGATTTTTGTAGTTCTTTTTTTGATACTTTGTTTTGCTCTTTTCTCTATCGGGTGATTATCATTTGTTACTTTGTAAAATAAAGACGTTTGTTTTATTCACCCGCTTGAGTTGTGCTTTGGGTTCAACACTGTTCAGGCTGTGACACTGAGTGAGTCATCAATCAGCTTCTGGGCACAGGAGAGAAGCTAACAGGACAGGAACCTACTCTATAAACGATTTTTCTGTTGTTATGGTACTACTCTAATGGAGGCCAATTTTTTCCAACATCAGATCACCGTTTCAGATTTGTGAAACTGCTCAGGTATGTTATTGAGCTAATCAACTTGCAGGTGCTCTTGTTGGGCACCGTGGTGATTTTAAGGCACAGACTGGCTGGAAGACTTCAATGAGAGATAAACTGAGTGGGGCTTATCTTATTATTCCTTGAAGACTCCATCTTGATCCAACTTAGATGTCAGGCCAACATGGGAACTCTGTATAAACCTTCATTGGAAAAGAAACATGCAGACTTACATTGTGTGTTCTCATTCATCCAGGTCATCGTGTCCCAAGGGTTGATTAGGTAACTGGACTTATTTTGAAGCTGAATGAAATCACTGCCTTCAATCAACCCTTAGGACATGCAGACTTACAGTGGAGAACGTCTCTTTCATGACACTGTGGCAGTGAATCCCTTTATTTCTGTCTCTGACTTGCAGTGGAGGATGTATGTCCTCCTTCTGTAGTCAGGGGAGACAGTATTGCGTTTCTCTGAATGTGCATGTTTGATAACTCTGCTTGCTCTGTTGGAAGCTTTTCATCTTGTAGGTGTGGTGAACCTTTTCTACAAAGCATGTTTTTATTTGTATAAAGTGCAGCCACCAGAAGAAGAGTGTCAGTTTTAAACTTTGTCATAGGGCAAGCATGGCAGGTATGTGGAGCAGGAGGAGTGAAGGTGAAGACATACTGGATGTAGATCTCACAGTCTTTGTAGCAGAAGTCCAGATCATGACAGATTTCTAGCATTGCTCAATGACATGACAGTTTCCTTTATGAGGTCTGGGTTGTTGCAGATGGAGACATGTCACTCAGTAAAAGAAGGACAAACAAGGACTAATAAAGTACAAAATAACAACAAAACCTGACATGAGATAGAATGGCTGATAGGATGCTGGTTCACTCGACAAAGACAAGATTTAACTGGCACAGGACAAGGAGACGAGACTATAAATAGACACCAGGTAAGGGGAAAACAGGTGAAACAATTAGGGCGGGAAGCAACACACTTCAGTAGAAACAAGAGGAAGGGTAAATTAAACAAAAAGGAGATAAAAATTCTCAAAATAAAAAGTAAAACCCATAAGACAAAAGGAATAAAGACCAAACATAACAGAGACATTTCCTGACTATGACATATCTTGTTAATAGAATAGCACAAGTGATCCGCCGCCTGGCTTGGGGTCCAGCCCAGGTCACACCCACTGCCGCCTAGTCCATAATGTGTGCCCATTCTAGGCACTACCTGTGTGGTGAGCCCATGGGAGGTGGTGCTGCCCAGAGTGGGGTTCAAAAACCCATGACCCCTCAGAGATTGAGTCTTGCTGCTCACCAACTATAAAACCGGGCGGCAAATTCAGAATAGTCTTTTTGGGCTATAATTTAAATGTTTTACTCTGTTTTGTACAATAATAGATAAATCAATAATGAGATTAATTGTTGGCTGCAGTCTACATTTGATGTCTTTAAGTACTTGCACCTGTAATATCTACTGCAGTCTATTTTGCACATAAGGTGGCTGTAGAATATTAGAATATCTCTGAACACAACGTGCAGTTGGAGGCACAAATATTATTTCTTTTGACCTCAGTGCTAAACACAGGACTGAATTAACAATTTAAGGACCAACAAAACTGAATATTATAGGCATCATAGCAAATCGGAGGAACAGTTAATTGGATTAGGCAGAATAAACACTTGTGTTTCAGTGCTGCGTGCACAGATACAGTTGCATGATTTCTGTCTTCTTGACATCAAAGGATGGATTCAAGTATCTAAAGGGCTTTTACGTCAATTTCACCACATGTCAGACATACAGGGAATCGAACGCTTTCTCTGCAATGCATTTTACAATAATAATTAAACAATCTAAACAAAAACCAGATAAATAAACTTACTTTACTTTTTTGCTTGACCTGAAAAATGTTTATATAATGACATTAGTCATTAGCAGTAGTTAGCAAGAACAGTGCAAATGGTTATGTGTTGTGCAAGTTGGCCAAAGATTGTATTAGTTACAGACTCCAGGCGGGGGGGAAGGCCAGCAGAGTTGGGGGTCCAGGGTGGAGCGGCCCAGAGGCATCGGAATGGTCTCCCAGCAGGAGGCTGGAAGTGGGGTGTGAGGGGTGAGTTGTCCTCGCAATGCTGGATGGCTCATGGCAGGCGTGTGTTATAAATGTTCAGAGGGGACACAGGGACACACCAATGATCTCAGTTATTGCATTCACTATGCGTTGCAGTGTTTTCAGCAGGAGGCAGTGCAGCCTCTGTACCACACAGTGATGCAGCCAGTGATGATGCCTCAATGGTGCTCCCCAGCGAGAAAGAGCACATGATGGAGGTGGAGCAGGGAAGCCTTCTAGTTTGTGGAGAAAGTAGAGCATTTTTGAGCTTCTTGGCCAGCTGTGTTGTGTTTACGACCCAGAGAAGTCCTTCAGAACAAACTTTCAGGAACTTGGTGTTGTTCACCTTCCTCCACTGCAGCGCCTGGCCGAAGGGTCATGGGATGCTGTGAAGGCTTCTCCTGAAGTCGATAATCCATCTCTTTGGTCTTCCCTGTTGAGGAAGAGGTTATTAACCTTACACTGGAGCAGTTGGCTTTACCTCACTCCTGTAGTTTGCTCATCCGGTTGGCAGATGAGGCCCACCAGTCGTTGTCCTGCAAACTTGATGATGTGGTTGGTGTTGTGGCTGGGTACATTGCCATGTCTTCCTGTACCCTTGACAAAGACCAAGTGCCCAGAGTGCGGCGGATATTATGCTCCTGTCCCACCAGCATTTCATGGACAAGATGGTATGAAAGATTTCCACCAACAGAGGCATGCTTCTGACCAGTGAAAATCTCAGATATGCTGGGAGACTGAGGTGTAATGAAAGATCATGGGTCAAATAAGGACTACGCCCAGGCTGACATACATCATGATAAATCTACTTGAAAACATAAACCATATTCTTGTTTCCATTGCTCAATCACTTATCTCTTCCAGGAAAAGGCTGATCAGTCTAATGATGCTTCAAGAAAGCCGCCATCAAACAAAAGCCCGGCCCCAACCCAAACACCACCACCGCAAACACCACCACCCCCAGCTCCACCCCACACAACTCCTGGGGACCTGGGTCAGGACCTCCACCTCCACCACAACTGCCTGTATGACTGGATAACCCTGACCCACGTGGTCAGTGTGGCTGCAGTCCATCAAAGACAGGCTGACAGTTGTTGAGGAGGGGTGGACTATCTTGTCACAGCAACCTGTGCTGTGTACAGCCTGCCACACCTTCTGCCTCCGCAGCCAGCAGTCCTGCTCTACCACCACCACCTTGCCACAGCCTGTGGCAAGTACATCTCTGCCTGTCCCTCTGCTCCTCACACCCGGCAGGGGAGGTGCCGTGGCTGTTCCACCACTACACGTGGGAGCCTCACGCCCAACTTAGGTGAGTATTACTGTTGCTTTACATGAGACTATAAACATCCCACTTTGGTATTATTAAGACAGCACCATTTTCTTTTAGACCACCTGTTGGACTTATTTGCCAACCCCTTAGGGCCCAAACCATCACCAAAGCACTGAGGAACATTAAGCAGGAAAGCAGGGGCACTGACATAAATAGGACCCTGTTATTTTAAACGACATGGTAAAACTGAATGGGTATGTAGCTCTGCTTTCTATCTTCTCCAAATCCAAGTCATAACACTCATCACCATGTTTCAATGTCATCAATCCATTATTTGATCATCAGACCAATCAACTCAGTTCCACATCAGCCCACGAGCCAGAAACATGTCCTTATAGACACAGAGACGCTCCTGAAGTTCAGAAGGTTGATAATATACCAAAGTACGGATGGCCTGAAACAGCCAATGCATATTTTGGACCAGCACAGCGTGGAAAAAGGTTAGTACAAATCGTCCTGCAGAGATTGGAATATAAAAGAAAAGTAAAGGTTTGTTTCAGTTTTCAGAAGTTCAAATGGTTGATTCTAACTCTGATGTGACTGTAACTTATCCTGTTTTTCTGGTTGTTAAACTGATGGCGCGGCGACATTGTCGCTGGCTGGCAGAATGGACTGAGCTTGCCATCCGTGATCTCAGAACAGACCTGCATAATACGCGCTACCTGGCCCGTTGCTGGTCTGTTGGTGGGGTTATGGCTTAAGAGTAAGCGCTCTTCCTGGCACATGACAACAGACGATGTGTCGAAAGTCTAGGGATACAAAAAGACCTTCACAATCAGGGTGAGTTGTTTACTTATTAATGACAAGTTTATGACGTAATGGAACATGTAGTTTTCCGAAACTTACCCACCCTTCACCCTATCCCCATCCTCGGCCAAGAAGCCAGTTCAAGAAGCGTCTTTGGTATACACGTGACGCTTGAACCATTTCGAACTTGAACTCACCCACCCTTTGACTCTTTAACCTCTATCTCGGTCAAGCAACTGCATTTCTATCTTGTAAATGTATACTAAAATGTAAATCAAGACATGTACAGAGTATGAGTCATTTGTTACATTTATGGGGAAAAGCCATCCATCCAGAAGGTTTTTTCAGCCCGGTTTTATCTTCTTCATGTGTAATCCATTGAGGAGAGGCTCTTCTTCTTCTTTTTTTTTTTTTTTTTCTTCTTGCTCTTCAGCTCTCTCCCAAAGATCGGGCAAGTCGTATGGTTTTGGAGACGTCAAACTTGTTCATACGCCAGCTTTGAGGGTTATTCATTTATTAGATAATGGGACGTTAAGATCATTCTGCAACACTCAAGAAACTCGTCTAACCAGCTGCGGCTGAGCTCTTTTTATAATAAAGGTTTTAAATAATCAAATCATGTGGAGACCCTTTCACGGTCTTCCCTAAACAAATTTCTTGAAGTCCAGCCCCTCACCCTCAGATAATTTCCTTTCATCACATACTGGCATTTTCATGATCACAGAGGAAGACCTCAATATCTCACTAGCCACATTTCATCTAAACTCATCCGCCCACTTGAATCCTTTGAGACATGGGACAACGCATGCCACCATCGTGCCTCTGCCGCGGGAACTCTTCCAACTCACTTTCCCATCGGGTCACGGCGTAAAGAGAAAGTCATTGATCGCCCTCTTCAGGACCCTGCTTGATCAGGAGCGAGGTGTCTTGCAGGAGCGCATTGTGTTTTTAAATTTTTTCACAGGAACTCAATCCGGTTCATGAAAAATCTCTCTCATTTGAACATCCAACTATCTTTGGGGTCAGTCTGTCTGATAGAAGAAGATCTTGCGGATCAGTCAGGCAGTTCTGAACTGCTGGGATGAGAGGAGAAACATTTCTGGCTTGTCTCAGAGACATTTTATTTTCTAATAAGTCCTCCATGCTGCTCTAATGATAGTATAGCTGCTGAAAGTAGGGGTAAAAGAAATCCGCCTGGCCTGCTTCTTCAACTTGCTTTTTTATGCTTCAAAACCCACTTTCTGTCCGCCAGTTAGTCTGATCATTTTTCTGTCTCTTTAGTTTTATGTATTGCTGAGATGAGAGAGGGAATGTTGCCTTTCAAAAGATTTCGATTGCAACTACACAAGGCGTGAGAAAGTCCGGCGAAAGGAGCAAGCATCATCTCGATTGCTTGGAGGCGAGCTAGCCAGAGCTTTGAGTAAGGGACCGCCCTTTTATAAGCACCGAGCATGATGAGGAGAGAATTTAGGGTTTTGAATGTAAACCAATAGCCACTGACTAGAAGTATCTCCAGTCTCGTCTGTACTGGCAAAAAGGCTTTTGGGAAGGCTGAAAGATCTGATGAGCTAATACATTCACCTGTACTTATCCCGAGGATTTTCAAAGAGCACCATATAATTACTAAGCTTAGACTGATGGTGCGCTGTATTTGCCTCGAAGGGAAACATACATTTGAGGAGATTATGACGCCTTATACATCTATGATGTCTGTACTGTGTGAAAATTTAACCACTTTGTGATGGGGCTGAGGCCTGAAAATAACATCATTCAGAATAATCAGATGACTTCTGCTCGAGGAAACAGGTTGTTGTTTCAAAAGATCTGTAAGACCTCTCAACAAATTTAATATTTTTATTAGCTCTTTTGCAGCTCAGCATACATAGATTGGAAAGGAAGTATAAATCCACACTACATTTTCAGGTACAATATTACAACACACATCTTTTAAATTTTCTAAGACATTTTTACAAAATAGGTTTTTCCACAACCGCTTGGGTCCCACCACCAGACATGGAAAATATCGCGAACGGACGCCTTTGTCATACACCACTCTGAACTTTTTCTGAACGCGAATTTTTTCAGTCAGCAGTCTCTTTTTATCCCTAGTAATGTTTTGTCAGGATATGAATCACCCCCCTTCCTCTCCTAGACCTGCCCAAATAACCTTCCACCTGTTCTTCTTTCACAGTATTGAAGTTTATCGCCACAGACTCTCGGCCTGAGGATACCCTTGACACGCATCACTACTCTCTTTACTTATTTTGTCGGTAGGCATAACTTTAAATTCAGCGGCAGCGTATTTTGAATGCTGCTCACCTCCCAGCCCATCTGTCAACTCTGCAGATAGTGGAATTCCAGTTCAAGGGGGACTTCTCCTCCTTCAATTTAATAAATCACACTGTCGGTGTTCGTATAGAGGAGCTTGGTTCCCCTAATCTTGCTCCAGATACCCATACAACTTGAGACGCATGAGATTTGGCTTAGGCGGTGGTGAAGGCAGCGATGAAAACATTATTGGATCTAGCTGGGGTACAACGATCATTTCATGGTGGATTCCACCGAATCATAGGTTTTGTCGCTGAGGAAGGCAAAATACTTGACACGGTACTGTCCTGAAACATGAAGCAGAAATCAACGCGTCACTGACTATCTTGAAGCCCTTGGTCATGTTGGTTCTCTGGGCAAACTTACCTGTAGCTGTTGAGGCAGAGCTAGACACCGTCTCCCTGGCAGGGTTTGATTCTATTTTGCCAGCATCTAATTGAATGCCTTGATGGAGCCGGTAGTCTATGATGTACTTTTCTCTGCTTTCTCATCGTTTTCCTGGGGGGGTACTCCTAAGCCCGCTTTCTCTTTCAGTGCTATGTAGTCGACAAAGATGGCCCACATCTGTCAAAGTGCCACACGTTGTTAATCTCAGCGACTCTGCAACTCTTATCCAGAGCTTGTTGAATCCAATACTCCCACACCCCCCTGGCCAATGCTCTCCAGCCTCAGCTACTGCGTTCTAGAGAATGTCCTACCATGAGCCCCAGCACACGGGCGGCAGAGAGTGTAAGTAGTCACCACGCATTTTGAGACGCTGTAGGCAGTACGGGAAAAAAAGAGACCGCGAGAGGGTAGATGACGGCGCTGATGAGCTCAAAGTAGCCACAGGTCATCAAAGTTCCTTTGGAAATGATGGTAAGATGGCTCATCGGGCACAGAAAGCTACAGTTAACGTAGGGGTACAGAGACGCCACGCCCACGCATCGCACGGTGTCGGCCAGAGGCCGCCATGTGTCTCAACTTCACGGCGCAGGTCCTGCCTCCGTAGCAGCTGGCGGCGGGAGAGATGTTCAGGGCCTGAAAGCGTTCGAGAATGCTTTCACCCCAGGATGAGAACGCTTCATCTCTCTGACCAATATGCCTTCATGACGATCGATGGATACCCGTAGAACGGTTTTAGTCTTTGTACTTTTCGCATCTAAGCCATGCAGCGCCTTTCTTAGCTACAGATAATATTATTTAAACTCACAGAACGGATGTTGTTTTCAAGAGGTAACCCAGAGGGGAGGTTGAAATTTGTGGATATGACAGACATGCCCTTTGGACAGGAGCCCTCCTGTCAAAGGGCATGTCTCATGAGGTTGAAAGCAGGTAGGACAACCAAAGATAAAAGCATCCTAGAAACTCCTACACGTACTTTTTACACCATCAATTTCAGCATAACCATCTCGAAAGTAAGGGCTCTATTTATTTTTCACTCTGTTTAGCGATGCTGGATAAATTGTTTTCTGTATACATGAATCTAACTACTGGATGGATAAGGCTAATAGTTTTTTACACTGACGCCTGTAGTACCAGGTGGTTGTACATAAGGACCTAGGGGCAGGAATGGGTGAGAAATGATTTTCATGCAGGCAGAGGCCATAGGCACGCTATGAAAGGGTCCACCCTGTATTCTCCTTTTGAGAAACTGGTTCTGAATCTGCACATCCTCTAACAGGATAGCCATATCGTTTTTACAGTAGTGCAGGGCTTCAAAGTCAAAGATGCCCTGAAAAGTTGTTTCATACCAACTTCTAAACCTGGTTCACAATGCGCTGTCATGCCACCATAATCGTCAAATGAGGAGGGTAGGTCCGATGATCCCAGGCGCCCTTTGAGCTGAAACTGAGGGAAGTTTCCTTTACTCTGGTCGCTTAAAACCTGGGCTTTAGGCATAGCGCGACATGGAGAAACATAATCTAGTCAATGACTTAACGAAATCAGGGTCTGAACTCAGAACTTTACTGCCAAGTGCATGATGACATGAGAGAAGGTTTGTAACCCAGTTCTTGTCATGCAGTTGGGAGGATCAGGTGTTATCAAAACCTCGCATTAGGAGCTATAACGTAATTCCCTTGGTAAAGAGGTCTCCCTGAAATGCAGGAGAAAGTCTCTTACAGTCTAAAACTGTAAGAGGCCCACCTTACCCTCCACGCGGTGCAGACCAAGTATGGACGCACCCTTCCTTGTCAACAAATGTTTCAAAATAAAAAAATCACTTCACTGTGTTCTGTCACCGCTGAGAGGCTGGATGTAGGCATTGCGTTCAAGACCAGGCCGCCAAGGGCCATTTTTCCCACAGATGTGACACTTTTAGGAGGACAGGTGAGACTTGCCTTTTTTATACTGACAGGAACAGTGTACAGATTTTTGCAATCCTTGCATCTTTTTAATCATATTGGTAAGTACTGGATTTGCTTTTCACCCCTCTGCTGGAGGTTTGTGTTTGAAAAGCACAAAGACGTAAGAGCAACACGCCCGTCGCAGTCCCGGCAGTATACACGCCGGTGATCCTCTCCAACAAGCAGAGGTCACAGCAGACAGGGCAGTAGCTGGGGCAGCTAAAGCGTGTGAGCTTCAAAGGTCTTGTAACAATACTGGACACACGCCTAGCACCCAGAAAACCTTTCAGATTAAGTATGTCAGAGTAATGATTTTTGGAAATAAAAGCAAAAACAGAGGATTTGAACGATCAGAAAAGTCAGTCTCAAAATGAGAGGGACACTCATCTGTAGTCCTGTGAAAGACCACAATTTTACGCCTGAGATTTTCAAATTATATCCTCTTTTGTCACATTTGTTGTTGATGTCACAGCAGCTGCTTCACCTGTGACAGGTAAAACACACTGATACTGTGCTGTTGAAGCAGCAGATGTTGAGCTGATGACTGCCTCATAATGGAGAAAATGATCATTAAATCACCTGATAATAGAAATGAGATGGACGCCATCTCTCACTCTGTCCCTGGGGAGTGTATTTGCTGTTTGACTCATGTTTTCCTCTGAGTTTTTGCAGAATGGGCCTAAAATGAACTGAATCAAACGTAGACCAGTATCCTGCAGTTTAAATGAAGACCACATCCTCATATGATGTGAACTTTGTGACACTATGAGATCAGTGTTTGTTCTCTGGTCAGTCAGAGGGACAATGTGTGTCCCCTCAGTGCCCAGACCTTGGTCCTGTCCTCTCACATTCCCCATGTTCTCCTAAAGCTGATCCTGAATTGATTTGTAATCATAAATGTCTCATTTATATTGAGCTAAAACAGAAAAAGATGGTAAACTGTACTTTAAAAATTCAATAATAAATCTTCAAAAATATTCATCATTAATGAATTGTTTTCTGCATAGATGAGATACAATGATTAGTGTAGTAACTATAAAGGCTGCATTTCTGTTAAAGTAGTGAGAGCAGTTTTTTCTTTTGCACTTGCAGACGCCTGTTAATGTTAATGTCAGTAACAGTAATTGTTCATCGCCTCCTCTTATGTTTCTCTTCTTCTAACACCTGCCCTTTTCTCTAAGTAAAAGTGACAGACATGTTCTTAGCTGTTAATCAGTGTGTTGTTGCTTTCACATGGATAAAGTGTAGTAATGAGCATCTCAAACATTAGAGCAGGCTGAAGACCACAAGGCTGCTGCTTTCTTGCCCTTCTACCAGATCAGATGTTAGAGAGGTGAAGTGAAACCATCCATGGCTCATTCTAAAGAAATTAGACATGATGTGTTCACTGTTTCAATGCTCATGTTGTTCACTCTTTTGATTTGATTCCATTGTTTTCTTGAAGTGAAGAACTGTTTGGTGTTTTTACAGAATAATGTTCATTAATTTGTGCTGATGTGGCTGTTTGAGGTAAATCACCACCTTCAGGCAGATGTGGATTTAAAGCCCTGGAGCTGGAGTTGTAATAACAGCAACAGTGTTTTGATTGTTATTATTATTATTATTATTATTAGTAGTAGTAGTAGCAGCAGTAATATGTCATATTGTTTTATTTATTCACTTGTTTAAACTTCTATTGTCTTTTTATTGGCCTGTGTCATGTTGTTACTCTGTGCTGTAAATTCTTTTGGCTGCTTTAGTCTCATCATTCATTTTGTAACGTTGGTGCAGATAAAACAAAAGGACACTAAAACAATGCTCAACACTTTTTACTGACACTTTTAAAGGCAAAGTGTTTGATTCACTGTATTTACTGTGGTTTTATTTCCATCAGCTCTTTAGAATATTACCAACATATCATCCTGCCTCTGGGAAATATAGAAAAGGGTGAGGAGGGCAAACAGAGCTTGTTAATAAGATGAGAGTGTGATCAGGTCTGAGACGTGAAATGATTCTGTTTTGTGTTCACGTCTGATAGTGACTGTAACAGTAACAGGACTATAACAGAACTGCTTCAGACAGTAATGTTAAACTGGGGGTTTGTTCACAACATGTGTGACTGACTGACTCACTGCTCATAATACTGCATTACTATTGACTCTTTCACTTTGTCTCTGTGTCCCCAGATCTCAGCAGAGAGGAGACGACTGAAGCAAATTATATCCACAGACATTTTACTCTAACAGAACCAGCCTGTCTGTTGTTTAATCAAAGTATTCTTTCCTTATTCTTTATGCATCTTGTGTGTCTTGCCTTTGAATTACAATAAGGTGCAAAACATCCATAATATGATGTTATATTATAAAGCTGCGTGATGAGAAACAAACTCAACAAACTCATGAAACACAAAATCCATCAACAGCCTCACATCTGTTGTTGTGGGAAGAGAAAATTCTTCTCAGTGAAATAACATATTTTGAATGAAAACTTGTTGCAGCAAGTTGAACACGCAACTCTACACTCTGATTGTTGCTGTCATTGGCACTTCATCAACTTCACCAGCCTGATGAATGATGAATGAATGAACGGTGTGTGTCGCCTCAACACAAAAAAATGAGCCTCTGCAGCCTCAGTTGCTTTGGGATAAAAACAGTTCAATATAAACAGACTGACATTGACTGTAGCCGGTTGTTTTAAGATGAGATGCCTGATGACAGGAGGAGTCCATCCTGAGACAAACTGATGCAGAGTCACTGAGGACAGATGTGTTTCCTGTTTCTCACCCTCGCTTGCTGATGCTGTTTTGTTGAACTCTTGCTTTCTGTAGTTACATTGTTTCTTCATCTTCTCCCTCAATTATTTTGTCTTTGATCCAAGAATAAGCAAAGTGTTGTTTTCTAATCCCAGCATCGCCAGAGACAGAGAGAAATGAACTGCCCCAAATGAAATCTGCTTTATCACAGTGTAAACACTGGCTCATCAGAGCTTTACAGACCAACTGTCACAACCTGAGCTGAACATTTTCACACTTACATCCAAAATTTAGTTGAAGGCCAGAAATACTCTGGGTCAAAGCCAAATATTTAAAGAAACATGATTTACCTGTGACGCTCTTAAACACAGTGACAAAGTTATATTTAGTGATTATTCCTGTGGATCAGGAGCCAGCATTTGCCTCTGACACCTGAACTGAGCTCAGACCAAGTCTCTGTTGTGTGGATAATTCACCCTGCTACTTATTTGACTCTGTGAGTGATCATCACCTGCTGAGTGTCATTGTAATCACACAGGTACAGTAACTCAGCTGCCCACCCACTCTGTCATCCTCTAACAAGGCCAGCTGAGAGGCTTCATGAAAGTCAACCCAGGAGGGGAAATAAAAAGAAAATATCCTCTGTTCAGGCATCAAACATTACGGAGGCTTCAGTATTCCACACACTTAGGGTTCAAGGGATTCAAAGGCTTTTTATTGTCAATTTCACCATATGTCAGACATACAGGAGAATCGAAATGTTTCTCTCTCTCTCTGCAATGTGCGACAATAATAAATAAATTAAACAATTTAAACAAAACCAGCTAAATAAACTTTACTACAATATAAATGTAAAGGGTGTAAGAAAATACATGAAAAAATAAATAATATATATAAATATGAAAATTGCAAATTGCTTTACCAAAAAAAATATACCACACAGTGATGCACCATGATGCTCTCAACGACGACTAGGTAAAAAGATCACATGATGAGAGGTGGGACATGGGCTCTTCTCAGCTAGAGGAGGAAGTAGAGGTGTTTTTGAGCTTTCTGGCCAGCTGTGTTGTGTTTGTTGACCAGGAGAAATCTCAGAGATGAAAAGAGCTGCTCTTTTTAAGCTGATGGAGCTAAAGAAAGTTGATGTTCTGATGATCCAGGAAACCCACAGTAACCTGGAGAATGAAGTTGACTGGAGGCGGAATATACAGGACAGGTGTATTTGAGCCATAAGTCCAATTGTAGCGGGGGTGGGGATTGTCTTCTCCAGAAGTTTCAGTCCTTCCTCCTGTGTAGCTGAGGAAATCATCAAAGGCTGTTTAATGAAAATCACAGCTCAGTATGAAAAGGTGACTTTAGTTTTGTTAATATCTATGCACCAACCCATGGGGTGGACAGAGTGTTAGTGCTGAATAAACTGTGTGACACCATCAGGAAGTGCAGTAGTGATGAATATCTGTTCCTGGGAGGAGATTGTAACTGTACAGAAGAGCCACAGTTAAACAGGAATCACATGGAGCCTCATCCAGTTTCTCACACAGAGGCTCAGGCAGCTGATACAAGCTCATGATTTAATAGATGTGTGAGAGTGTTCCACAAACACCTCAGACAGTACACATGGTGTCACTCTAAAGATAATCTCCCTGTCTCTGGCCAGGCTGTTGCATTAGTCCAGTGGGTTTCTCTGATCACTGCCTTGTTTTATGTTCTGTTTTTATCACAAATGCTGAATCTCAATACTGCACTGCTCCACAGCACAGTAAGGATTTTAGAGCAGCTCTGGGTGTTTTTGGTCTGCTTTTAAAAATGTTACTGACTTTGTCAGTATTCAGCAGTAGTGGATGTAGGCAAATACCAGATTAAACAGCTATGCCAGCAGTTGACTTGCTTAACTAATTTCCTCTGGGATTAATGAAGTTATCTATCTATGTCACTAAGGGCATAACCAGATCAATGAAAGACATGGAAACCCAGCTGGTAGATTTATAAAATTTAGTAGCCTCTACTGGAGGCAGAGGAGTTTTAAGCTCCCTAAAGTCAGCTTTGACTAACCTGCTAGGTGTCGTGGGACAGGGAGCGCTGGTCAGGTCTTTGTTTCCTGAAGTTTACATACAGATGGATGCACCCTCCCAGTTCTTTTTTTAACATGTAGAAAAGAAATGGCCAGAGAAAGATCTTCCACTCTTTGCGGTCCAACAATGGCACTGTGATTTGGGATTCTGCAGACATGAGGAATTTTGCAGTGGTTTACTATAAAAGTGAAAATGGACTCAGATGTGCATGGCTTTTTCTTCAGCGGTCTTCCTCAGGTGGACGCTGAGGCCAATGCCAGACTAGAGACTCTTTTATCTTTGGATGAACTGCACACTGCTTTGATGAGCCTACAGAGTGGACGTACTCCAGGCATAGACGGCCTTCCTGTGGAGTTTTCCAAGTGTTTTTGGTTGCTATTGGAGGTTCTCACAGACAGCTTGGTGAGGGGACACCTGCCCCTGAGCTGCAGGAGGGCAGTCATTACTCTGCTGCCTAAGAAGGGGAACCTGCAAGAGTTAAAAAAAAACTGGAGACATGTTTCTCTGCTCTGCACGGACTACAAGATCTTGTCAAAGACCCTGGCCCACAGACTGAGGGAGGTGATGGCTTCTGTCATACACACTGACCAGACTTAATGTACCTGGCATAACATCACTCTAATTGGAGATGTCTTTGAGGTTTCTGGCTCACTGGGTGAAGATACTGGGCTGATCTCCATAAATCAGGAAAGAGCTTTTTGACCGGGGAACACCAGTATATTTGGCAAACTTTAGCTGGGTTGAGTTCAGGTTTTATTGCCATGATCCAGGTTCCTCACGGTGACATTAAGTAGTGTGAAAATGAATGGGGCCTTAGTGCTCCTTTTGATGTTCAGAGAGGGTCAGACAGGGATGTCCTCTGTCTGGGATGTTGTACAGTCTGGCCATAGAGCCTCTTCTTCACAAACCAAGACATGACCTGGTGTTCATTTTCCTGGCTGTGATATCCCTGTGTCATTGTCAGCATATGCTGATGACATCATGCTGCTTTTAGGCTCCATTTTTTTACAAAGGCTGCTCACTGGACCTGCAGACCTGGTGTGGAGGGCTATGTCCCAATGCATCCTGAGAGAGTTGGGTGGGATGGGATTGGATTTGTCTCTGTTTTCAATGGACTCTAAGAAGTTGTGTACCTCGTCCCCTACCTGCATTTTATAAAATGTGTTTTTTCTGTGTGCACTTTGGAGAACAAGGAGGCAGGAGCGAGGAAATTCTCTGCACTGGCTCCTACAAGAAGCAGTACTGTTTGGAGGATCTTTGGAATGTCCAGTATGGAGTGAACACACTTTTTCTAGACTTTTCCAATCTGCAGACCTGTACATTCTGGGTGAGGTAGTGGAGCTGGCTGGACCTCAGTTGAAAAGCCTGCTGGTGTGGCTGCATCCCTTGGGGTGAAATCTGAGTGTCATACCTTGTGAAATTATGTTAAGTTATGCCTTTGTCGCTGCGGTCTATGTTGTCTCGTGGTTTCCTGTTTTATTTTGAAATCATTGTCCTTATGTTCTTTATCCCACTTTACTTCCTGCCTTTGTCTGGTTTCCCACCTTGTGATTGTCTTCCCCGCCTAATTGTTTCCAATTGTTTCCCTTACCTGTTGTGTATATATAGTCTGCGCCTCCCCTGTTCCGTGCTGTTTCGCCTTTGTCTTATGCCAAATGAACCAGCGCTTTTTACTTTGTGTTTCTCATCTCCATGTCAGGTTGTTTGTGTTCTTTTGTACTTTGATTAATCTTATTATTGCCTTGCCTTGTTTTGAGTTTGTTGTTTTCTCCTCGACCGAGTGATTTTGAGTTTCATAAGAGTGATTTTGTGTTCTTTTTGATACTTTGTTTCCTTGCCTTTTCTCTATCGGGTGATTATCATTTGTTACTTTGTAAAATAAAGACGCTTGTTTTGATCTACCCGCTTGAGTTGTGCTTTTGGGTTCAACACTGTTCAGCTGTGACACTGAGTGAGTCATCAATCAGCTTCTTGGGCACAGGAGAGAGAAGCTAACAGGACAGAACTCACTCTTACAAACGATTTTTCTGTTGTTATGGTACTACCTAATGAGGCTGACTCTTTCCTAACATCAGACTGCTTCCAGATTTAGAAACTGCTCAGGTATGTTACTTGAGCCAATCAATCCTGCAGGTGTTTCCTTGTTGGGCACCTCAGGAAAGATTTTACACAGACTGATGGTAAAGACTCTAAACAGAGATAAACTGAGGGCGATCGACATTCCTTGGAAGACTCATCTGAACTCAATCCTAGATGTCAGGCCAACATGGAACTCTCTGTATAAACCTTCATTGGAAAAGAAACATGCAGACTTACATTTGTGTAGGTTCTCATTCATCCAGGTCATCGTGTCCTAAGGGTTGATTGAAGGCAACTGGACTTCTTATTTTGAAGCTTGAATGAAATCAATTTGCCTTCAATCAACCCTTAGGACATGCAGACTTACAGTGGAGAATCCTTCATGACACTGTGGCAGTGAACTCTTTATTTCTGTCCTTGACTCTGCAGTGGAGGATGTATGTCCCTTCTGTAGTCAGGGAGAGACAGTGTTTCATAGTTTCTCTGAATGTGGTCATGTCATCAAATGCACCGAAGTCCTATGGCACCTCCCACAGGTGGTGAGCCCATGGAGGTGGTGCTGCCCAGAGTGGGGTTCAAACCCACGACCCTGAGAGATTGAGTCTCATGCTCTACCAACTGAGCTAACCGGGCGGATGGATTTAATAAGGATTCAAAGGCTTTTATTGTCAATTTCACCATATGTCAGACATACAGGGGAATCGAAATGTTTTTTTCTCTCTCTGCTGCACTGTATTTTACAATAATAATAAATTAAACAATCTAAACAAAACCAGCTAAACTCCCTGAAGGCAGGAGGCTGAAGTGGGGGTGTGAGGTGTGAGTTGTCCTCTGCAATGCTGATGGCTCTGGGTGGTGAGGCGTGTGTTATAAATGTCTGTGAGGGACAACAGAGGGACACCAATGATCTTGCTGGCTGCATTCACTATGCGCTGCAGTGTCTTTCGGCAGGAGGCAGTGCAGCCTCTGTACCACACAGTGATGCAGCCAGTGATGATGCTCTCAATGGTGCCCCAGTAGAAAGAGCACATGATGTGAGGTGGGACATGGGCTCTTCTCTCAGTTTGTGGAGAAAGTAGAGGCATTTTTGAGCTTTCTTGGCCAGCTGTGTTGTGTTTATTGACCAGGAGAAGTCCTCAGAAATGTGCACCCCCAGGAACTTGGTGTTGTTCACCTCTCCACTGCAGCCGTCCGATGGTCAGCGGGGATGCTGTGAAGGCCTTCTCCTGAAGTCGATAACCATCTCTTTGGTCTTCCCCATGTTGAGGAAGAGGTTATTAACCTTACACCACTGGAGCAGTTGGCTCACCTCACTCCTGTAGTTTGCCTCATCCTGGTTGGTGATGAGGCCCACCACAGTCGTGTTGTCCGCAAACTTGATGATGTGGTTGGTGTTGTGGCTGGGTACATTGCCATGTCTTCCTGTACCCTAGACAAAGACCAAGTGCCCAGAGTGCGGCGGACATTATGCCTCCCTGTCCCACCATTTGCGGGACAAGCATGGTATGAAAGACGACCAACAGAGGCGCCTCTTAATCAGTGAAAAAATCTCAGATATGCTGGGAGACTGAGGTGCCCAATGAAAGACTGCGGGTCAAATAAGGACTACGCCAGGCTGGACATACACTACGACAAATTCACGGAAAACATAAACCATATTCTTGTTTCCATTTTCGTTCAATCATTTCATTCTCTTCCCACAGGGAAAGCGCTTGACCAGTCTAATGATGAAGCCTAAGAAAGCCGCCATCAAACAAAAAGCTCCGGGCCCCAACCCAAACACCACCACCGCAAACACCACCACCCCCAGCTCCACCCACACAACCCCTGGGACTCCGGGTCAGTGACCCTCCACCTCCACCACAACTGCCTGCACAGACTGGAGCAACCCCTGACCCACGTGGTCAGTGGGTTGCAGTCCATCAAAGACAGGCTGACAAAGCTGTTGGAGGAGGTGGACCATCTTGTCACACAGCAACTCTGTGCTGTACAGCCTGCCACACCTTCTGCCTCCGCAGCCAGCAGTCCCTGCTCTACCACTACCTCTCAACCTTGCCACAGCCTGTGGCAAGTACATCCCTGCTCCGTCCTCTGCTCCTCACACCCGCAGGGAGGGTGCCGTGGCTGTTCCGTCCCACTACACGTGGGAGCCTCACGCCCAACTTAGGTGAGTATTACTGCTGTTTACAAGGAGACTATAAACATCCCACTCTTGTATTAAGACAGTACCATTTTCTTTTAGACCACCTGTTGGACTTATTTCAAGCAACCCTCTTAGGGCCCAAACCATCACCAAAAGCACTGAGGAACATTAAGCAGAGGAAAAGCAGAGGGGCACTGACATAAATAGGACCCTGTTGTTTTTAAACGACATGGTAAAACTGAATGGGTATGTAGCTCTGCTTTGTCTTCTCCAAATCCAAGTCATAACACTCATCACCATGTTTACAATGCTCATCAATTCCATTATTTGATCATCAGGTACCTCAATCAACTCAGTTCCACACTGAAGCCCACGAGCCAGAAACATGTCCTTATAGACATAGAGACGTTCCTGAAGTTCGTAAGGCTGATAATATACCCAAAGTACGGATGACTATTAAAACAGTCACGTATATTTTGGACCAGTTGGCTGCGTGGAAAAAGGGGTTAGGGGCACAAATCGTCCTGCAGAGATTGG
Source organism: Toxotes chatareus (assembly GCA_016801885.1). Lineage (NCBI taxonomy): Eukaryota > Metazoa > Chordata > Actinopteri > Toxotidae > Toxotes > Toxotes chatareus. The sequence continues at coordinate 43,889 of JAFBJY010000069.1, read as the reverse complement.
AATATAAAAGAAAAAGAAAGGTTTGTTTCAATGCAAAGAAGTTCAAATGGTTGATTCTCTATAACTCTGATGTGACTGTAACTTATCCTGGTTTTTCTACAGCTAAACTGATGGCAAGCAAGGACATTCTGTCATTCATTAAGCTGGCAGAAAATGGACTTGAGCTTGCCATCCGTGGACCTCAGAACAGACCCGAGCAACATGCGCTACCTGGCCCAAGCTGTTGGTCTGTTGGTGGGGGTTATGGCTGCCACAGAAAGTGCGTCTTCCTGGGCATGACAACAGACGATGTGTCGAAAGCCCAGGGATACAAAAAGACCTTCACAATCAGGGTGAGTTGTTTACTTATTAATGATGTAAGTTTTATGACGTAGAATACTTGGAACATGTAGTGCCTTTTTCCGGAAACTTACCCACCTTTCACTCCTAACCTCTATCCCCTCGGTCAAGCAGCTGTCCTGGGCATGTCTCTTTGGTACATACCGCACGCTGGTCCATTTCCTGGAACTTGAACTCACCCACCCTTGACTCCTAACCTCTATCTCTTCGGTCAAGCAACTGCATTTATCCTTGTAAATGCATACTAAAAATGTACCAAGACATGTACAGAGTATGAGTCATTTGTTACATTTATGGGGAAAAGTCGATCCATCCAGAAGGTTTTTTCAGTCTTTTTGTTTTTTTATCTTCTTCTGGCGGTGTAATCCATTGAGGAGATAGGTTCTTTCTTCTTCTTTTTTTTTTTTTCTCTTCTTGCTCTTCAGCTCTCTCCCAAAGATCGGGCAAGTCGGCGGGTTTTGAGACGATTTAAACTGTTCACGCGCTTTGAGGGTTATTCACGACAGATAATGGGACGTTAAGATCATTCATAACACTCAAGAAACTTCGTCCAACCAGCCGGTGGCAGGGTTTGCGCCTTTTTTTATAATAAAGGTTTTAAATAAATCAATCATGTGAGACCCTTTCACGGTCTTCCCTAAACAAATTCCCCTTTGAAGTCCAGCCCCCTCACCCTCAGATAATTTCTTCATCACATACTCGCATTTCTGCGATCGCGAGGAGGAAGACTTTTAATATCTCACTAGCCATTTCATCTAAATCCCGCCCCGTCCCACTTGAATCCTTTTGAGACATGGACAACGGCGCCACCATCGTGCCCTCTCTGCTGCGGAACTCCTTCAACCACTTCTCTCGACGGGTCACGATGCAAAGAGAAAGTCACTAGACGTTCCTCTTTGTGACCCTGCTTGATCAGAGCGAGGTGTCTTTGCAGGAGCGCATTGTATTTTAAATTTTTTCACAGGAACTCAATCCGGGTTCGTTTTAAAATCTCTCTCATTTGAACATCCAAATCATCTTGGGCCGTCTGTCTGATAGAAGAAGATTCAGGACGGGTCAGGCAGTTCAACTGCTGGGATGAGAGGAGAAACATTTTCTGGCTTGTCTTCAGAGACATTTTATTTTCTAATAAGTCCTCCTACAAGGTTTCCAATGATAGGTATAGCGGCTGAAAGTAGGGGTAAAAGAAATCCGCCTGGCCTGCTTCTTCAACTTGCTTTTTATGCTTTCAAACCCACTTTTCTGTCCGCCAGCAGTCTGATCATTTTTTCTGTCTCTTTAGTTTTATGTATTGCTGAGATGAGAGGGGAATGTTGCCTTTCAAAAGATTGACTGCAATCTCACACAAGGCGTTGAGAAAGTCCGCGAGGAGTGAGCAAGAATATCTCGACGTTTCTGAGGCGAGCCAGCTACAGAGCTTTGAGTAAGGGACCGCCTCCTTTTATAAGCACCGACATGATGAGGAGGAGGAATTTATGTGGGTTTTGAATGTAAACCGTCAGCCACTGACCAGGAAGTATCCCAGTCCTCAGTCTGTACTGGGCAAAAAAAAAGGCTTTTTGGGAAGGAAAGATCTGATGAGCTAATACATTCACCTGTAATTTATCCCGAGGATTTTCAAAGAGCACCATATAATTACTGTTTAGACTGATGGTGCGGCTGTATTTGCCTCGATGAAATACATTTTGAGTGAGCATCATGACGCTCATACATCTATGATGTCTGTACTGTGTGAAAATTCTAACCACTTCAGGATGGTCAGAGGCCTGAAAAATAACATCGTCCAGAATAATCAGATGACTCTGCTCGGGAGGAAACAGGTTGTTGTCTTCAAAAAGACTCAGGCAGACCTTCAACAAATTTAATATTTTTATTAGTCTTTTGCAGCTCAGCATACATAGATTGAAAGGAAGTATAAATCCACACTACATTTTCAGGTACAATATTTACAACATCTTTTAAATTTTCTAAGACACTTTTTTACAAAATAGGTTTTTCCACAACCGCTGGGTCCCACCACCAGACATGAACATCGCTAAACGGACGCCTTTTTGTCATACACCACTCTGAACTTTTTCTGGAATGCTGAATTTTTCAGTCAGCAGTCTCTTTTATCCCTAGCAATGTTTTGCTGAGGGATATGAATCACCCCTTCCTCTCCCTAGACTCGGTCCAAATAACCTTCCACCTGCTCTTTCACAGTATTGAAGTTTACTCGCCGCTGCACTCTCGGGTCTGAGGATACCCTTGACACGCATCACTACCTCTTTACTATTTCTAGTTTGGTAGGCATAACTTTTGGGACCAGCGGCAGCGTATTTTTGAATGCTGTCACCTCCCAGCTCATCTGTCAAATCCCCAGATAGTGACCCAGTTCCAAGGGGACTCTCCTCTTTCACCGAATAAATCACACTGTCGGTGTCTGTATAGAGGAGCCTGTCTCCTAATTGCTCCAGATACCCATACAACTTGAGACGGGCGAGATTTATGAGGCGGTGGTGAAGGCAGCGATGAAAACATTATTGGATCTGCCGGGGGTACAACGCATCATTCATGGTATTTCCACTGAATCATAGTAGTTTTGTCGCTGAGGAAGGCAAAATACTTGACACGGTACTGTCCTGAAAACATGAAGCAGAAAAACTGCTCCGGTCACTGACTATCTCAGTTCTTGTCATGTTGGTTCTTTTGGGCAAACTTACCCCAGAAGCTGTTGAGGCAGAGCTTAGACACCTGTCTCCTGGCAGGGTTTGATTCTATTTTGCCAGCATCTAATTGAATGCCTTGATGGAGCCGGTAGTCTATGATGTACTTTTCTCTGCTTTCCTCATCACACGCCTCTGGGGGTACCCGAAGCCTCCTGCTTTCCTTTCAGAAAAGTATGTATGTAGTCGACAAAGATGGAATTGCTACATCTGTCAAAGTGCCACACGTCGTTAATCTCAGCGACTCTGTAACCCCGATCCAGAGCTTTGTTGAATTCAACACTCCCACACCCCGTCAATGCTCTAGCCTCGTCATCATGTCTGCAAGAGAATGTCCGACTGTTTGTTTCAGCACACGTCGGCAGAGGTGAATACCAATTTACCTTGAGACGCTTTGTAAGGCAGTACGGGAAAAGAGACCGCGAGGAGGGTAGATGACGGCGCTGATGAGCCCAAAGTAGTTTCGTGGGTCATCAAAGTCTTTGGAAATGATGGTAAGATGGCCTAATGGGTACAGAAAGCTACAGTTAACGTAGGGGTACAGAGACGCCACGTCCACGCACCGCACGGTGTCGCCAGAGGCCGCCATGTGTCTCAACTTCACGGCGCAGGTCCTGCCTCCGTAAAGAGCTTGACATGGGGAGAGAGGTTCAGGGGCTCTCAAGCGCTCGAGAAATGCTTTCACCCCAGGATGAGAACGCTTCATCTCTGACCAATCATGCTCTCTCATGACGATCGTGACGGACACCGTAAACGGTTTTTAGTCTTTGTACTTTCTCGCATCTAGCTTCATGCAGCGCTTCATGAAGCACAGATAATAATATTATTTAAAACTCACAGAACGGATGTTTTCAAGAGGTAAATCCTTAAGAGGGGAGGTTGAAATTCTGTGGACATGCATGCACACATGCCCTTTGACAGGAGCCCCTCCTGTCAAAGGGCATGTCTCATGAGGTTGAAAGCAGGTAGGACAACCGTGATAAAAGCATCCTAGAAACTCCCACACGTACTTTACACCATCAATTTCAGCATAACCATCTCGAAAGTAAGGGCCTATTTATTTTTCACCTCTGTTTAGCGCATGCTGGATAAATCTGTTTTCTGTATGTGCTACGCAATCTAACCACTGGATGGAGGCGTTTGAATAGTTTTTACACTGACGCCTGTAGTAATCAGGTGAAGGTATGGCTAAGGACTTAGGGGGCAGGAAATGGGTGAGAAACACTTTCATGCAGGCAGAGGCCATAGGCACGCTGCTGAAAGGGTCCACCCCAGTATCTTTGAGAAACTGGTTCCTGAATCTGGCACATCCCTCTAACAGGATAGCGACATCGTTTTTACAGTAGTGCAGGGCTTCCTTTTCAAAGTCAAAGATGCCCTGAAAAGCTGTTTCATACCAACTTTTAAACTCTGTTCGCTGATGCGCTGTCATGCGACCATAATCGTCATGAGGAGGGTAGGGTCCGACGTATCCCAGGCGCCTTTGAGCTGAAACTGTGAGGGAAGTTTCCTTGCTCTGGTCGCTAAAACCTAAGGCTTTAGGCATAGCGCTTAGAGACATGGTGAGAAAACATAACGAGTCAATGAATTTTAAACGGAAATCAGGGTCTGTGAAACTCAGAACTTTACTGCCATGCATGATGACATGAGAAGGTTTGTAACCCAGTTCTGTCATGCAGTTGAGGATCAGGTAGCTATCAAAACCTCGTGCATTGTGAGCTATAAACGTGGCTCCCTGGTAAAGAGGTCTCCTGAAATGCAGGAGAAAGTCTCTTACACAGTCTAAACTGTAAGAGGCCCACTCTTTACCCCTCCACGTTTTGGTGCAGACCAAGTAAGGGACGTGCACCCCTTCCTTGTCAACAAATGTTTCAAAATAAAAAAAATCAATTTCTCACTGTGCTCTGTCACCGGCGCGAGAGGCTGGATGTAGCATTGGTGCTGCTCCGCACTCAGGCCAATCAAGGGCTACTTTTTCCCCACAGATGTGACACTTCTTTAGAGGACAGGTGTGAGACTTTGCTCTTTTACTGACAGGAACAGTGTACAGATTTTTGCAATCCTTGCATCTTTTAATCATATTGCAAGTACTGATTTGCTTTTCACCCCTCTGCTGAGGCTCTTTGTGTTTGAAAAGCACAAAGACGTACAACACGCCCCTGCCGCAGTCCTGGCAGTATACACGCCTGTGATCCTCTCCAACCGGGCAGAGGTCACAGCAGACAGGGCAGTAGCTGGGGCAGCTGTGCGTGTGAGAGTTTTCAAAGGTCTTGTAACAATACTGACACACGTCTAGCACCCAGAAAACCTTTCAGATTAAGTATGCCGTAGTAATGATTTTGAAATAAAAGCAAAAACAGAGGATTTGAACGATCAGAAAAGTCAGTCTCAAAATGAAAGAGGGGACACTCATCTGTAGTCCTGTGAAAGACCACAATTTTACGTCTGAGAATATTTTCAAATTTTCCAACATTGCTAAAGGTCACGGAAGTTTGTTCACTCAGACCTGCGAGATGCTGCAACTTCTCCCTCGTTGGACAGTGCCCCGGGGTTTGTGAGGTAAGCTAGGCAGATGGCGAAGCAGAGGCGATCGTCACTATTGTATGGTACATACAGATGACGCTTTCTTCTTTCGGATGATTTCACAGTCTAAAGTTTTGTGAAGTTATCGTTTGACACCCCTGTTGATTTCTCACCACCTGGACGATTAATTCCACGTTATCATCTGAGGCGATATCTGCGTTGGATTGTACTAACCTTTCTAGCAGACCCTCAAACGCAGGAAGGATGGCATCCCTTTCTGGCAACAGTCATGGAGACGTGTTGATGTACGCTTTCTCCTTTCAACTCTAGCTGGATCACATCATTTCGCCTAACATTTGATTTTGCCTCCTCAGATAGATCTCGGAGGATGCTCATAAGGTCTATTAGAAGCGGAGCCGTGAGACTGAAATCCTCCTCTAAATTGCACGGGTTCCCAGATCTTCACCCGCTTGTCCGATGTCCGATCGACTTCAGGCTTCTGATTGACTGGACTGGCAGGTTGAGGCTCTGTAAACATACGCACAGATAATAATATTGTTTAAAACTCACAGAACGGATGTTTTCAAGAGGTAAATCCTTAAGAGGGAGGTTGAAATTCTGTGGACATGCATGCACACAAAAATAATTGAATTGTTATTTGAATTAATTTACTTTTTAAAATATATACGCAGGAATTACTCTTTAAATGTATTCTTATTCAGTTACACAGTACTCCTTGCGGGCTCTAGGGCGGCGCTGGCTCTCTAAACATTAGCGGAAGATTCTAACCGGCACGCCCCTCACCCGACCTAAGGCGCCTTTAGAGTCTACAACATTGCATATTGACCGCTTTGATATGAAACTCTGTGTGTGTGATACTTTCTACAGATCTGGACCTTCAGACATTCTGCAGAGAGTAAGGACCATGGAAGAACGTGAAAAGGACATTTGTCGCTCCTCAATTTTATTTTATTTTGCAACTTTGAAAGTTTGTATTTTCAGAACTTTTAGAAACGCTTTTATTTATATATTTATATTTCCTGCAGAAAATTGCTGGAGAGGTGTGATTATGCGGAGGGGTTTTCCCAGGGATAGGAGCGTCGGAAGCAAATGGGGGGGGGGCGAGTTGTAGCAAACGGAGGAAGGAGACATAATTTCTCACCTTTGTGACACACTCGAATCAACAAATGCCTTGTCAGGAGATGCCTTAAAGTCTACAACATTGCATATTGACCCTTTGATCTGAAACTCTGTCACTTTGCACTTTCCATGTGACCACAGCACAAGGAGAAAGGAGCTGCAGCCAATGTTTACATCAAGCACATCCAAATGTTCACATCAAGCACACACAAATGTTCACATCAAACGCCCTAATTTATTTATATTTGTTTATATATGTTTCATGTTGTCTTGAAGGGAATGAAAAACAATGAACAGGGTAGGATGAATGAAGTGAGGTCAGAAAAGGGGTTGGGGGGATACAGTGGGCGGGTCTAGGAAGTGATGTCATATGGGGGTGGGGATACAGTGGGAGGGGTTAGGAAGTGATGTCATTGAGGCGGAGTTAGGAAGTGATGTCATCAAGGGCGGGGTTTACTCCAGGTGGTGAGGGGTTGGGGGAGTCATAAATCAGGGTCATAAATCACCTTTTTGGCATAAGGGTGTACCCTTATTCTCTCATGAGCTGATACATGAGTTTGACTCTGAGGAAACTTGATTTCACTTCAGCCCTGGTGGAACAACACTCTGCATTTTTAACATATGAGGTAACTAATGGCAATCCCCTGAACGCCTTTTGGCTGCACACAGGTGATCTCCATTTATCTAATTATGTGACTTTTCAAACCAGCTGGCTTCACCACTGATGATTTAGATGTGTCCTGAGTGTTTTGTGTTTTATATTAATAATGAATTCAGATCACATTATTGAGATCTGTTTAACTTTTAATTAAAAGGACTTTTTCTATTTGTGAGTGTTAAAAGAAATTAAATTAAATTAAATTCCTTTGATTCAATGTTATGTTGTTGTACAACACTGAATCAAAGGGAATTTAATTTAATTTCCAAGCAGGTGAAACACCTGCACTTTAAATCACCAGCTACACAATGACATAAACATTTAACAGAAAAAAGAAGAAGAAAAGTATTAATCCATTTAGATAAGAAATGATAAATTTTAGTGACACTTTCCAAAGTAAGTGAGTTGTTCTTCTCTCTCACACTCTCTCTCTCTGTTCTGGCCTCTTAAATAAAGCTTGATAAGCAGTGGCAGTTATTTCTATGGTAATCCACCAAAGAAACACATCACACATACTTAGGATTCAGTAGAATGGAAATGAGATTTGTTCTGTGACTCAGAATGTGGGTATTTGTGTGTGTGTGTGTGTGTGTGTGCGTGCGTGGCGTGCATGCGTGCGTGCAAGTGCATCATCTCACCTAAATTCACATTATACTGATATCTCGTGGACTCAGTGGAGGATTTTAATAAGTGTGACATCTCTTGGTGACACAGATTTGTCATGAAGCTGGAAATCAGATTTCTGGCCATGAACAGGGCTCAGTAAACTAGACTTTATGTCTGGTTCAGTGTAGCTGCATGACAAACTCTCCACTTGTTAAATGAAGTGATTCAGTTACACTGACATTAAACAGCTGTGAGCTTCAGCCAATGGGATGTGAAGAGGAAGCAGCAGATGAAACACTGCTCTTAAGCGCGAGTGACATACAGTGGCTACAGGAAGTATTCAGACCCCTTCAGTTTTTGCAGACTTCACTGTTGTAGATTTAATTTTAAATAGTTTTAAATGGTTAATTATCTATTTGAAATTTATTTGCTTTTGTAATTTAACAATAGGATGAAAAAATACAGCACAGAAACTTCTCTCTTCACCATCTTTTAGTGGAGAGCGTGGTACAAAGTCATGTTAGGAGCCGTCAGTCTCTCCCTCCTTCCTCGTGTTTCTGGGAGAACCTCCCTAGTGTTTCTTGTTTGTCCCCTGTTTGTCTGTGTTCTTGTCTGTGTGTGTGTGTGTAGGCCTGGGTGTGGTTGACTTACTTTGGGTTTCCCTCCAGAGCTCCTGCTCACCTGTCTGCAATCACCTCATCAGCCACACCCTCAGCCTGCAGTGTATTAACACCACTTCTTCTCTCCACACCATGTTGTCAGTTCACAGTAGTGTTAATGCTCCTGTTAATGATAATGTTTGATGTGTGCAGGTGGATAAAGCTCAGTGTTGATTAAACTGAAGAGTGATAAACTGGCTATAAAACTAAGAGACTGACTAATAACCAGAGATTACAACATCCTGAAGAAATATTTCAGTGTGAAAATGAAAACAAGAGTCATGAACATCGATATCTGCCTTTTTCCAAAGAACTCAGTCTTTACTACAACAGTCTGACACAGAAACACACTCTGCTGCACAGCACAGTCTAATCCACTGCACTGCTTTCTCCAGCAGACAGAGACTCTTCCAGCTGAGAGGTGACAGATAGGAGGGAGATGTTAAACCTGCTGAACTGTGACAGAGAACTGAACTGACCCTCCTCTTTGTCCACTACAATAAATCCATTCTGTTGGAGGAAAACCTTCATTCCACACATCAAATGTGTGTTTTCATCAAGAGACACAAACAAGTTCCTGTCCACACCTCCAGTCTCTAAGCTGAGGAAAAACATTGCTGAAAGGATTTTGTCAAACACAGATTTGCCATGAAACAACTGAAGATGAAAAGTGACTTTTAAATGTAGAAAATTCATCAGGATTAAAAATGTTGTGTGAGTGTTTTAACCCACTTTACAGTGTGAGCTTGATAAGAGACTTCTTTCACAGCTTCTGCTGTTAAACTAATGTGGATGTTAACTCATTTTCTGATAATATCTTCATTTAAAACACAATCACATGAGCTGCAGCCAAACCACAGGTTCCTATAACTGCACTTATCATCTCTCTGAATTTCTTCTTCCAACAGACATCCCATCTCTCAAATCTGATGCTTCTTGTCCACAGAAAGTCAACAAAGGGAAGTGATGATGCTTTGTGCTAAGAATGATGTCTGTCTCTAAGGCTGAATGGGTTGACATTCAGCAGGAATGTGTTTGAAAAGAAGTTACAGCCAAGAGTCTCAGGTTACTGTAATCCTTTAAATGACTGCAGTGCTAAGAAACAAACAAACAAACAAACAAACAAAACAATAAGAACAGCAGATAAAATACAAGAGGGGAGCAGATATAGAACAAAAGTGTAAACATAAAATACTACGTTACCTAAAAACCTGTCTGAACAGATGAATTTGTAAAAGTCCACAGAGTCCACACACCTCAGACTTACTGGGAGATTATTCCAAAGTTTAGAGGCTGCAAACTGGAAAGCACAATCTTCCTGAGTCTTAAAACATGTCCGAGGTACATTTAGAAAGTCCTGACCTAAGAGATCAGCCCATGGTGTGGGGGTGCAGAAGGTCCATGGTATACTGTGGAGCCTGGACATGTAACAGTGTAACTTCAGTGATGGTTTAGGAATTCAATTTCTTTGAAGTCAGCACATTATACAGGGACAGTGATACACCTGGATGTGTTTCATCCAAAATAAAAATACTACCTTCTTCAACTAATACTGTATGTCAGCTTTCAGGGAGTCTGAAGACACCAATCACCAACAGTGTGAGCACCAACAGAGTTTCTTTGTGAGCTCATTATCAAGTCTGTCGAGGGCACAGGATGAAGCAGGATGAACGGTTTGTATTTTTAGGTAAGAAGTTTTTGGCCACAATCCCAGTTGTCATTTAAAGCGCAGACTCATCACTCTGCCTCCACGAAGGCTCTAATCTAGTCACAAACTGCTTCAGTCAAAGAGAGAGAAACAAATAAATAAAACAATAAGAACAGCAGATAAAATACAAGAGAGGAGCAGATATAGAACACAAGTGTAAACATAAAATACTACGTTACCTAAAAACCTGTCTGAACCGATGGATTTGTATCTGCTTTGTGAAAGAGTCCACAGAGTCCACACACCTCAGACTTACTGGGAGATTATTCCAAAGTTTAGAGGCTGCAAACTGGAAAGCACAATCTCCCTGAGTCTTAAAACATGTCCGAGGTACATTTAGAAAGTCCTGACCTAAGAGATCAGCTCATGGTGTGGGGCTGCAGAAGGTCCATGGTATACTGTGGAGCCTGGACATGTAACAGTCACCTCTGCACAATGAACTTCAGTGATGGTTTTGGAATTTAATTTTTTGAAGTCAGCACATTATACAGGGACAGTGATACACCTGGATGTGTTTCATCCAAAATAAAAATACTACCTTCTTCAACTAATACTGTATGTCAGCTTTCAGGGAGTCTGAAGACACCAATCACCAACAGTGTGAGCTGCACACTGAATGTGATATTTCACTGTTCTTTGAATTAAACATTGTGATTTTTGAAGTCCTCACATTAAAATGTGAAGTTGAAGGCCTGGAAAAGTAAAACACAAAAGTGTAATACAAACCCATTCAAATAGGATTTTCCATTGTGTTGGTTGTAGTCACATCAAGTCATGATATGTATGGTCACTAACACTCAAACTGTGCTGGAACAGTGAAAAAAGGGTTTTTCCACTTTACTGCACAGCAAATGAAGTTGTTGATCTGAGCTTCTACTAAAGCACTGCCAACTCACTGATAACTACAATCAATATTCCTACAACTTTTTCCCAGTTAAGCAGGAAAAGTTTGGTTTGCATTATCAGTAACATAACACAGCTCTGATATGGCTGTAATTGATCAGTAAACAGTGAAATAAGGCTGATATCCCAAAGTACAAACAAGAGCACAGGAGTGAGTCTAAACTCCAAACTGTAGAGACTGAGGTAGAAGCTGCAAAAGTCCTGAGAGCTGAAAACAGAGAGACGTTTTAGAACAGAGCTTTCTCTCTAATCTTCAGCATAGATACACAAGTTTAGCTACTGAAGACACAGCTAAGGAGAGGAGAATGTTAAGAGTTAGCAATGGCCGGCTGTGTTACCAAGCCGGGTCACAGCAGCAGTGCAGCCATCCCCTACTACCCTGGAACATTGTGTTCCCAGAATGCAGGTTTACTTGTGGTTCCTAAAGTCTCCAATAGAGAGAATGGGAGGCAGAGCCCTCAGATATCAGGCTCCTCTACTGTGGAACCATCTACTAGTTTGGGTCTTGGAGGCAGACGCCTCTCATGTTTAAGAGGAGGCTTAAAACTTTCCCTTTGATGAACCTTATAGTCAGGGCTGAGTAAGGCTTTCCTGAATGAGCCACTAGTTATGCTGCTATAGGTCTACACTGCTGGAAGACTTCACATGATGCACTGATTTCCTCTCTCCTCCTCTCCCTCTCCATCTGTACACATTCATATCCCATTAATGTATGTTACTAACTTGGCTTCTTCTCTCTCCCATGGTGTTGTGCTTTCTCGCCTCTGCAGTTACTTCCGCCTCCTGAGCTGCAGAGTCTGGATCTGTAGCTGCAGGCAAACTACTGTTCCACATGCAAATGTAGCATCTGAAAAGGATATTTCGCTTTTTTTGTAACACATGCCTGATTCTTGTTTAAGTGCATTCAGCCTGGCATTTCGATCAATTATATTGTTTGAGCATGTATAACAATGTTCACCGGTAGGGGTCAGGCTAACATGGGCAGAAAATTTCTGCCAGAAAAGTGCAAGGGTTTTTTTTGGCGGTATTGGAGTCGTGTGAGTAGAGAAGGCGAGTGTGCCTGGCGGTACCGACATCTTGGTTGTATGTTTGTGCTTCGGTTCTGCCGGTGGATAATGTTGCCGGTGTTTTTTCATACACCATACTGTTGTGGGCTGAGTGGTGTAACATTTTGGAGCTCCCACCGAGATCATTATGGATATTACTTCACGGCAGCAGACTTTAGCAACTCCGAAAAACGGAAAAACACAGCAACGTCAGAGATGTGTGAGAGCAGCAGGTCAATTGGGTGAGCTAACAAAGCTAACGTTAGCTACAGAGAACAGTTGAAGGCTAGCTAACACGACTTCATCCCATTTTGGGGTTGTTTTTCCAAGTTTTGAAGAAAAGAAGCGCCAAAAATAAGATGTCAGAGCACCGAGAAGAGTTGTTGTTGGAAATTAAACTGCTTGGACTAATCTGTGAAAGAACTGCACCGAGTTTGTCAGTATTGTGAAATCGCTGGCAAAGACTCGGTCGACGTTAAGACAAAAACCCGCCGTGCACTGGTGAAGCACGTTATACAGTTTTGTGAATGTGAAGAATTAACGAAGAGGGAAGACGAGGGCATGCCTGTGCTTTTAGAGTTAAACGACACACTGGATGCTTTGCGAGGGAGCGCCAAGCGGAGTCTGACTACGTGGGAGCAGCGACTCTCTTCTCTTCACCCGGTCAGACGAGGGCGAGGAGGCGGCAGCCCGTGTCAGGACAGCAACAGGGAGGAGACCGCACGCTGCTCTCGTCGGCGCAGAAGCAGCAGACCGCCCAAGAGACAGCGCGGGATGAGGGGACTTATAGCAGAGGCAGAGACTCCGCTTGCAACAGCTGCTGGACTTCCAATGGATTCAGAAAGGACTTCAGGATAAATGGACATGTTGGTGAGTCAACATCAAAAGACACTTTGAGTTTTAGCAGCCTTGAACACCAGATTGAAAGTGGTTTAAGAAAGGGCTACCCAGAGCTGGAAATTACAGAAGCAGTGATACGAGCTGTAAATCCTGGGCTGAAACTGAGAAGCTATCTAGAGGGGAAAACAGACCTCACTCTAGCAACTCTCAGGCAAATATTAAGGGCTCACTATGCAGAAAAGGATGCAACTGTACTGTATCAACAACTGACAAAAGCTGCACAGGGACCTGGTGAAACTGCACTTGATTTTCTGGTCCGAGTACTTGATTTACGCCAAAAAGTCCTGTTTGCATCTGAGCGTGCACAGTCTGGCCTGAAATACAACAAAGAGTTAGTTCGTAGTCAGTGTTCTCAGTCCATTATGACAGGTTTGTTAAATGATAACATAAGAGCAGAGATGAGAGAGCAGAGACAGTAGTGATGAGCTGCTACTGCAGAAAATGCAGATTGCCCAGTACAATGAAAGTGAGAGGGCCCAAAAGATTAAAACCACAACGAAAGCCACTCATAGGGCAAGTCTGAGCACAGTGGAGAAAAGTGGGGATGAAAACGATCCTGTGTCAGCCATAGTTTCAGTGAAAGCTAGTAAACCGAGTAAAGAGAACCCCCTATTTACAAAAATGGAGGAGAACAACACAGCAATTGGGGAGCTCACGGGCCAAGTAGCATCCCTTGTGCAAACTGTTCAACGTGGAAGAAAAACTTTTAAGAGACAAAACAGACGATGTGTTGCGTGTGAGCAGGACAAAAAGGACTGCAACCATTGTTTTAAGTGCGGCAGTGACACACACTAGGCAAGAGGGTGCAGAGCGGGGGTCAGGCAGCAACCCGCGGGAAACTAGCAGAGGTTGTGACGGGGGACGCGCCAACCTCAAAAGCAAAGTCCCAAACTGATCTAAAACTGAACCCCAAACAGAGCCCATAAATTTGTGCACAGTCAAGGAGAGAGAAAAAAACCCACTTATAATCCATCAGCTCCTTTGAAATCAAAGGGAACCAACCACCTTCATCACGCCATCCGTATACAAAACGCAAGCAAGTTGCACAGCTGGTTGGGAAAAAATGTCTCGCCTGGTGCAGAATGAACAGTGTTAAAACTCAAGCCCTGTGGGACACAGGCGCACAACTGTCCATCATGAGTGAGATGTGGAAATCCCAGAATCTGCCCGACGCAGAAATCTGTCCCATCAGTGATCTGCTGAGTAATGATGAAATGCTGGACTTAAGGGCAGCTAACGGCTCAAAGATACCCTTTCAGGGATGGGTTCCAGTCAGCTTCAGTCTGTGTGATCCAAAAGCTAAAGCAGCAAGATCTGATGAAATACTGGTTCCAGTATTAGTAGGGACGTAGTGCAGAGACCTATAATAGGTTTTAACGCCATTGAGGAAGTGCTGATAAAAACAGAGGACCAGGTTCAGCCTAGCGAAAGGGTAGCTTTACTCAGAAGTTCGCTAAAATTAGGATCAGGGAATGCAGAATCATTGCTAAACCTCACTCAGGGAGCTACAGATGAGAATGTTACTTACCCTGTCTGAACAGGGCGCACATCGGTTGTAGTTCCAGGGGGGCAAATACAGTGTATCACATGCTTTGTCAAAACAGATCTTAAAGTGAAAACTGAAATGCTCTTTGAACCAGGAGAGAGCTTGGCAGTTAATGAGGGACTCAAAATTTCCTGTCAACTGATAAATGTTTCCTGTTCTTCGCGTAAAGTAAACATATATGTGAGAGATACAACGCACCATGATATCACAATGCCGAGTAAAACTTTAATAGGGAGTATACAGAGAATAACAGACTGTCACCTTGTGTCCTCAGAGGAATGCCAGGTTAATCCCGTAGCTGTTGAAAAGTCTCAAGCTTCATCATACACCACCACAGAACTGCCACAGGGTGATACCCGAGACAAGCTGTGGGATCCACCTGTCAGTGTGGACCACCTGTCTAGTGAACAACAGGCGCTGGTCAAACAAATGCTGAGAGAAGAATCAGGGGCATTTGCAAGGCACAAAGATGATGTTGGTTACATAAAAACTTGAAAATGGACATTAAGCTAACTGATGAGGTACCAGTAGCCAAATCAGATAACGCCATACCCCGCCCATTGTACGAGGAGGTAAAGAACCACATCCAGGACTTGTTAAACAAAGGCTTCATCCGCAAGTCCACCTCCCCTTATGTGGCTGTAGTGGTTTATGTGAGGAAAAGAGACGGGACCCTAAGACTTTGTATTGATTACAGAGGTCTAAACAAAAGACAATCCCAGACAGGCACCCCATACCACGCATACAGGAGATACTTGATGGTCTTGGTGGAAACATGTGGTTCAGCATACTGACCAAGGCAAAGCTTATCACCAAGGGAGTGTCAGCGAGGACTCAAAGAAATTCACAGCCTTTACAACTCCATGGGGCTGTATGAATGGAATAGGATTCCATTTGGACTCACAAACGCACCCTCAGCTTTCCAGCGTAGTATGGAAGAAAGCCTGGAAGGAATCAGAGACAAAATATGCATTCCATACTTAGACGATGTGTTAGTTTACAGTAAGACATTCACACAGCATGTTGAGGATGTGAGGTCTGTCCTCAAACGGCAACAAGCTTGGGGAATTAAGTTGAGGCCTGACAAATGTGACCTGTTCAAGAATGAGGTACGTTATGTTGGCAAAGTTATCTCAGCAGAAGGTTACAAGATGGACAGTAAGGAAATAGCAGCTGTACAAGCGCTTAGGACAAAACCTCCTACAAACATTAAAGAACTGCGCAAACTTCTGGGTTTCTTGGGTTATTATAGGAGCTATGTGCAGGATTTCTCTCGTCATGCAAAATGTCTGTATGATCTCCTCTCAACAGATGTAACCCCAAGTCCCGAGTCAAAGCTCACCGCCTGGTCTGCAGGGGTAGGACAACTCCCCGCACAACAGAAAATCGTATGGAATGACACTCACCAGAAAGCTTTGAACTATCTAGTCGATGTTCTGACTAATCCACCTGTAATGGCTTATCCGAGGTTTGAAGATCCATTCATTCTCCATATTGATGCTTCAGAACAAGGACTGGGAGCAGTCTTGTATCAGAGGCAGGAAGGCAAACTTAGAGTTATTGGGTATGGCTCACGAACATTGACACCAGCAGAAAAAAAACTACCGCTACATTCAGGCAAGCTTGAGTTTTTGGCACTCAAATGGGCTGTTACGGACAGGTTCAGAGACTATTTGTTTTATGCCCCCTCTGTGACAGTGTATAGTGATAATAACCCTGTTACTTATGTTTTGAGCACAGCGAAACTGAATGCGACTGGACATTGTTGGGTGTCTGAGCTTGCAGACTTCAACATAACATTGAAGTACCATCCAGGAAAAACAAATACGGATGCAGATTTCCTGTCCCGCACACCTGTGAGTATGGACTCTTTCATGAGTGAGTGCACCAGCAGTGCTCCTCAGAAGTGTTAAGTGCAATATTCAACAGGTTGAATATTGCCGCAATCACCTGCAGCCCATATGTGCAGGAGATAGCTGCAGAAAGTCAGCCAGACATAAAAGTAACATCAGAGGAGTTACTCCAGGCACAGTGGCAAGATCCTGTCATATCTCGCGTGCTCCAGTTGAAAAAGTTTGGAAAAAAAACAGATAGGAGGGTCGTGCATATGGAAACAGCAAAAACTAAGCAACTGCTACATGAATGGAAAAGACTGCATGTTTGTCAAGAGGGTTTGTTGAAGCACAAAACAGCAGCTTGGACTCAAATTGTACTTCCAGAAAAATACAAAGAGCTGGTGTACAAATATCTTCACTGTGAAATGGGACACCTGGGGTAGAACGTGTCTTGCACCTTGCTAGGCAGAGATTTTATTGGCCTGGGATGCAGAAAGACATTCAGTTTTTATAACCCAAGTTTGTAAATGTAACATCCAGAAAAAACCTGCTGTGCAGAGCAGAGCCCCAATGTGTCATGTACCTGCGACAGCCTCATTCAAATGGTTTCTATAGACTAGATCTTCACCTGGAAAAAGCAGGGGGGGTATGAGTATATTCTAGTGATTATTGACAATTTCACTAAGTTTGCTCAGGCCTACCCTACCCGAAACAAATCTGGCAAAACAGCAGCAGAAAAATCTTTAATGATTTTTCGCTCAAATTTGGCTTCCTGCAAGAATACATCATGATCAGGGTAAAGAATTTGAGAACCAGTTATTCAGACGACTACAGAAGTACTCTGGAGTGATCAACTCAAAAACAACTCCCTATCATCCACAAGGGAACCCAGCGGAAGGATTTAATCGCACACTATTATCTATGCTGCTATGGACCTTGGACGAGGAGAAAAAGGAAAATTGAGTGACTATGTGAATAAAGTTGTGCATGCTTACAACTGCACGACCAGTAAGGCAACAGGATATTCTCCTTTCTACTTGCTTTTTGGAAGAAACCCCCGCTTGCCAATCGACTTGATCTTTGGAATTAATAAGGAGGAAGGATTTAATTCACAGCAGGAATATGCAAAAAATGGCAGCAGCAAATGAAAGAGGCATATGACATTGCATCCAAAACCATCAAAAGACAACAACAAGAGGAAAAGCATATTATGACCAAAAGAGGCAAAGTTCAGTGCTTTCCCCAGGTGACAGAGTCCTTGTGAGAAATATGTCAGAGCGTGGGGGACCAGGAAATTATGCTCATACTGGGAAGATCAAATACACGTCGTAGTCTCACAAAAGTGCAAAGACAGCCCAGTCTATGAAGTGAAACCTGAACGTGGTACAGGGAGAGGCAGAATCCTCCATCGCAACATGTTAATGCCGTGCAATGCTTTGCCACTGCAGGAACCAGCTCAAAGCACTGTGGGAGGACAACATTCTCACAGAAAGAAAGACAGAGACAATAGACTAAATGAAGCATCAGAGGACTCAGAGAGTTCAGAGGGGAGGAACATTATTGGGCTTTTCTGACTGAGGCACCATCATCACCAGCCTGGAGAACAAACTGTTCCGCCACCCAGTCCTCCTGGGGCAGAACCTCAGCTTGAACTTGATGCTGAAGCTGAGGAATTCAGAATGGAAACTCCAGCACAAACGCTGACAGACAGTGACTTGAACGGAAAAGTCCCAACTGGACATGACACTGAAGAGATCACGCAAACTGTTCAGTCTGTAGACCCACCCAGTCAGCAGGGGCCAGAGGCTTCTGACATGCAACCACGCAGGTCACAGAGAGAGAGACGACCTAAAGAGACATTGACTTATGAAACGTTGAGTCATCCTACTCATTGTGTGGTGGGGCCGCTCACTAATCCACTGTATGGCAATATACTGGCACCAGTCTATGGACAATACAGTGTATCCTGGCCACCTCCACAAATGTTTGGAACACATCTGGTTCCTCCTATCCTTGTCCCTGCAGGATATTACTGAAGGAATGTAATGGGCTCACTATGGACTGTTGCAGATTATTCTGGGAAGAATGGACACAGTAGCATGGATCATGATGAACTGCGTAGTTACTGTCTGTTACAGATGTCATAGGACATTAAGGAAGGAAAAGGAAATTGAAAATTTGTTTGAATGTAATGTGAAGTCATCTACAGTGATTTAGTGTTTTGTTCACTTACATGTAAAAAAAAAAAAAAAAAAAAACTGCTCCCATGGGTATGTAACTCAAGAGAAGTTCTGGCCACAAAATTCTGGGTTAAGTTATGGCCTTGGAAAAGGGTAAATGGAATGTTTCCAGTATATGTTTAAGGAAAGATAAGTCTCTATGGAGTATACGGTGTTGAGAGTAATGGCAAAATGTTTTTATTTCAGAGTATGAAAATGGTACTGTGCCATTGTTACAACTACTAAACTTGAGACTTCTTAAGTGAAACACTGTGGTGTTACTTGATAGTGGAACGTGATGAGGTCACATGTTAAGCAATAGTACTGTACCGTTTAGGTAAAACCTGTTATAATGTACTTAAAACTGTTTGCCTATTGCAGATTCTAGGAAGAAAGCCATTGCCATTGTGTGACTTGTTGCATCTGAGATGTTAACTGTAGTACTGCAGTTGTCACATAGGATTGGTATCATGTTTATTAGTGGTAGAGTTACTCTATATACTAATGTGAATGTTGAGGCCATTTATTTTGCAGGGAGGATTGTAGCATCTGAAAAGGATATTTCGTTTTTATGTAACACATGCCTGATTCTTGTTTAAGTGCATTCAGCCTGGCATTTCCGTCAATTATATTGTTTGAGCGTATAACAATGTTCACCGGTAGGGTCAGGCTAACATGGGCAGAAAATTTCTGCCAGAAAAGTGCAAGGGTTTTTTTGGCAGTATTGGAGTCGTATGAGTAGAGAAGGCGAGTGTGCCTGGCGGTACCGACATCTTGGTTGTATGTTTGTGCTTTGGGTTCTGCGGTGGATAATAAAAAAATGTACACACACACACAGACACACACACACACACACACACATGCATACCTGGTGAACAGGGATCTGTCGTTTAACACTTACTAAATGGTGATTGGTGTTTCTGGTCATTTTAAAAATACAAAACTAAAATGCTATACTTAGTTTTAAGGTCTTTTACCATAATATTACTTCAAATGTGAATTTTAATTTTTTTAAAGAAAAAGCTAAGAGGGACTTGGCGATGTCTACCTATCAAAGAGTGGACCTCCATAGACTACAGTGTGACTGTATCTATTCATTCACAGTGTTGGCTTACTGCAAAGACTTTCTTTGTTTCTTTCAAAATGTACATTTTAAAATAGACACTGACTTTCTAAAGATCAAGTTTGATTTGCAAATATACCAGCAATTGTGATTTACGGAACAAAGTTCAAAACAACATAAATTAATTTTCTAGTCCCTTCATGTAATGACACACAAGTTCCCTCTTGAATAGGATGGAGCTTACATTCAAACTCCACTATGTATAAAAACAAGAAATAAGCTAAATTTATTCCAATATATCCAATATATTTCATAATATTCCATTGAAATAAATCATCTCTACAAATTACAGTAACAAAATATAAAGGCTTTAACCATTTTCAAGCTTGACACAGTATGTATAATAAGGGCTACCCAGAGTTCAGTGAGTTATTCGTGAATATAGTAGAGTCCAACTTGGTCATAGGAATGATGTCGGCAATGAGGGTTAGATGTGAACTGCTACCTGCCATTTCAACAGCCATGTCAGTGCGGATATGAAGGCCTATTCAGTGTCAGTATATAAAGTAAGCACGGATTCACACAGGATCAGGCGTTCTGGGAAAAAAGCCCCACGTCATGCAAATCAGACACTAAGATCAGTCAAACCTCCACAGACAGCCTGAAATGTCTCTGAAACTGAGACTATCCAGGTGGATTCACAGACTAAACTCTGATAATCTACCTGTGTGTGTGTTCTCACTTTGTTTATTTCAACAGCTTCTAAATCTGAGTCTGACTTGCAATTTACGCTTCAAAATAGTGACACAAAGAAGTTTAATGATTATAGAGAGAGAGAGCGCTTTGGTTCGAGAGACATACAGTAACAATAACAGTGAGCGAGAGCTCACTGTACGTGGTGTCTAATGCAACAATTGTTAATGTTTGGTTGGTTTTGCTTTTGCAGTGATAGTGGTTCCTGTTCTGTCTCTGCAGAGACTACAGTACATTTACAGAGTATTCCATTGTTTGTAACTAGAAATACAAGTCCAACTGGCTTTGAATAGGATAAGCCCAAATTATCCAAATGAAAAATTAATGTTTATAGGAATTGTGTTTTTCTTCATGCAAACACCCATACCACCGAATCTGATCATATCTATCAAAATGGACATGTTCATTATCAGTCATCAGGTGTGTCAAACATTTTTATGGAACTGAGCAAAAAAGTTAGTCCCCACTTGCATTGTAAAGAGCAAAATGATACAGGTCCCCAGATAAATGGTGTGAAACGACACTCACATTCCTGCATGTATGTATACATTAGGACAGTAAAAGACGTGGTCACTGTCACAGAAATGTGTAAATTGTGAATTTTTGGTTGGTTTTGCTTTTGCATTGATAGTGGTTCCTGTTCTGTCTCTGCAGAGACTACAGTACCTTTACAGAGTATTCCATTGTTTGTAACTAGAAATACAAGTCCAACTGGCTTTGAATAGGATAAGCCCAAATTATCCAAATGAAAAGTGAATGTTTTTTATATAGGAATTGTGTTATTCTTCATGCAAACACCCATACCACCGAATCTGTCAAAATGGACATGTTCATTATCAGTCTTCAGGTGTGTCAAACATTTTATGGAACTGAACAAAAAGTTAGTCCCCACTTGTATTGTAAAGAACAAAATGATACAGGTCCCCAGTTAAATGGTGTGAAACGACACATTCTGCATGTATGTATACATTTGGACAGGAAAAGACGTGGTCACTGTCACAGAAATGTATGAATTGTGAATTTTTGGTTGGTTTTGCTTTTGCAGTGATGGTGATTCCTGTTATGTCTATGCAGAGACTACAGTGGCTTTAGAGAGTATTCCACAGTTTGCAAGTAGAATTACAAGTACACTTGGCTTTGAATAGGATAAGCCCAAATTATCCAAATGAAAAGTGAATGTTTTTTATACAGGAATTGTGTTATTCTTCATGCAAACACCCATACCACCGAATCTGTCAAAATGGACATGTTCATTATCAGTCTTCAGGTGTGTCAAACATTTTTATGGAACTGAACAAAAAAGTTAGTCCCCACTTGTATTGTAAAGAACAAAATGATACAGGTCCCCAGTTAAATGGTGTGAAACGACACTCACATTCCTGCACGTATGTATACATTTGGACAGGAAAAGATGTGGTCACTGTCACAGAAATGTATGAATTGTGAATTTTTGGTTGGTTTTGCTTTTGCAGTGATAGTGATTCCTGTTATGTCTATGCAGAGACTATAGTGGCTTTAGAGAGTATTCCACTGTTTGCAAGTCGAATTACAAGTACACTTGGCTTTGAATAGGATAAGCCCAAATTATCCAAATGAAAAATTAATGTTTATAGGGATTGTGTTATTCTTCATGCAAACACCCATACCACTGAATCTATCAAAATTGACATATTCATTATCAGTCTTCAAGTGTGTTACAGATTCCTTCACTTGAACATCTTTACAACTTGTTTAGCAAGCTTGAAGCCCATTGTGGCCTAACGACCATCGTCAGCTTACTGGAAACCATCCCCCGCTCTGCAGACAGACAGGGACAGACTTAGGTTGCCATAGATTGCCTGGATCTGATTTACACCCCTCACCCACTCCAAGTCTCTCACTTCTCAAAGACAACACTTTGAGTTACCTCAGAGTTGGGATCTGTGAAGCACATGGGGTCTGGTCATGTCACTACTTCAGTGTAGAGGACTTTTTCTTTTGTAACTTTTCTTTAAAAAAAATCTTTCAGAAAATAATTTAATTGAACCAGCAATAAAGTAGTAGTAATATGTCAAGTATTCAGAAAAAAGGCATTGAATAGGATAAGCCCAGGTTTGTGCAACTGAACCTTTCTGCAACTGTTGTAGCCAAACTTATCCAAATGAAAATGAATGGTCCTAAGACATGACACAGATGCCCCCTAAGCATGCATGGTCATGAAAAGTATCACTGTAGTATGACATCATATTTGAGAAGACACAAATATGTACATTTCTGCTGAAACTCAGCAGAAATGGACATAGAGGTGGATTAAAACATGACCGTGTGACTAATTCTAATTCTAACTTTTAGACAGTGCCAAAGTCATATTGGCTTGTAGTAACCTTTCCAGAGCCAGCAGCATCCTCTAGGACAGGTCAGATGTAAATTCTTTACTTTTGTCTGCATGGATTTTTATATAGGGATGGTGTTATTCTTCATGCAAACACCCATGCCAATGACATCTGATCATTATTAATGTTGATACAAAATCCTCTCTCTTTGTTGGTGCAGCATTATCAAAATGGATTGATATTTTTCAACAAATGGCAGGCATTCAGAGCCAATACCAATCACCTGTAAGGTTGGAAGCAGCAAGAATGTCACAGAGACAGGCTGTGGCTGTAATCCAAAGGACTGCAATCAAAATGAAAGATTTAAACACAAGCCATTGTCCTGGTTTTTGAGACGCAAATATACAACTCACTTCATGAGACTAAAGACAGGTAGTGTAAAGTGAGACACTGAAGCTACAATGTGCAGCAATATCCCCACATTTATGTCAACATGTCAGACATGGTCCTTAAAGCTATTGGTGTGGAATAGGCACTTTCCTATGAACATTCAGCCAGGGTAAATTACAGTTTCCTTCACTTGAACATCTTTGCAACTTGTTTAGCAAGCTTGAAGCCCATTGTGGCCTAACAACCATCGTCAGCTTATGGAAACCATCCCCACTCTGCAGACAGACAGGGACAGACACAGGTTGTCATAGATTGCCTGGATCTGATTTACACCCCTCACCCACTCCAAGTCTCTCACTTCTCAAAGACAACACTTTGAGTTACCTCAGAGTTGGGATCTGCGAAGCACATGGCTCATGTCACTACTTCAGTGTAGAGGACTTTTTCTTTTGTAACTTTTCTTTAAAAAAAATCTTTCAGAAAATAATTTAATTGAACCAGCAATAAAGTAGTAGTAATATGTCAAGTATTCAGAAAAAGGCATTGAATAGGATAAGCCCAGGTTTGTGCAACTGAACCTTTCTGCAACTGTTGTAGCCAAACTTATCCAAATGAAAATGAATGGTCCTAAGACATGACACAGATGCCCCCTAAGCATGCATGGTCATGAAAAGTATCACTGTAGTATGACATCATATTTGAGAAGACACAAATATGTACATTTCTGCTGAAACTCAGCAGAAATGGACATAGAGGTGGATTAAAACATGACTGTGACTAATTCTAATTCTAACTTTTAGACAGTGCCAAAGTCATATTAGCTTGTAGTAACCTTTCCAGAGCCAGCAGCATCCTCTAGGACAGGTCAGATGTAAATTCTCTCTTTGTGTTGGTGCAGCATTATCAAAATGGATTGATATTTTTCAACAAATGGCAGGCATTCAGAGCCAATACCAATCACCTGTAAGGTTGGAAGCAGCAAGAATGTCACAGAGACAGGCTGTGGCTGTAATCCAAAGGACTGCAATCAAAATGAAAGATTTAAACACAAGCCATCGTCCTGGTTTTTGAGACACAAATATACAACTCACTTCATGAGACTAAAGACAGGTAGTGTAAAGTGAGACATTGAAGCTACAATGTGCAGCAATATCCCCACATTTATGTCAACATGTCAGACATGGTCCTTAAAGCTATTGGTGTGGAATAGGCACTTTCCTATGAACATTCAGCCAGGGTAAATTACAGTTTCCTTCACTTGAACATCTTTTGCAACTTGTTTAGCAAGCTTGAAGCCCATTGTGGCCTTACAACCATCATCAGCTTACTGGAAGCCATCCTCCACTCTGCAGACAGACAGGGACAGACACAGGTTGTCATAGATTGCCTGGATCTGATTTACACCCCTCACCCACTCCAAGTCTCTCACTTCTCAAAGACAACACTTTGAGTTACCTCAGAGTTGGGATCTGGGCTACATGGCTCATGTCACTACTTCAGTGTAGAGGACTTTTTCTTTTGTAACTTTTCTTTAAAAAAATCTTTCAGAAAATAATTTAATTGAACCAGCAATAAAGTAGTAGTAATATGTCAAGTATTCAGGAAAAAAGGCATTGAATAGGATAAGCCCAGGTTTGTGCTCCTGAACCTTTCTGCAACTGCTGTAGCCAAACTTATCCAAATGAAAATGAATGGTCCTAAGACATGACACAGATGCCCCTAAGCATGCATGGTCATGAAAAGTATCACTGTAGTATGACATCATATTTGAGAAGACACAAATATGTACATTTCTGCTGAAACTCAGCAGAAATGGACATAGAGGTGGATTAAAACATGACCGTGACTAATTCTAATTCTAACTTTTAGACAGTGCCAAAGTCATATTAGCTTGTAGTAACCTTTCCAGAGCCAGCAGCATCCTCTAGGACAGGTCGGCTGTAAATTATTAGAACCAGCAATAAAGTAGTAGTCGTATTAATAGGTCAAGTATTTATAAAATGTTTTCATCCATGACAAAAATGGAGATGATTAGTAAAGAACAGTAGAGTAAGAAGTAGAGATTTGTGTTCTAAAGTTTAGTGGGATTTATCCTATAAATCCCACTATGATATATTTATTATATAAAATTAAAGCTAATATATAAAATTGTTTCATTTAGTTTTTCAAAAGAATGTGAATATATAAGAAATATTCATTTCCTCTTTTTCATGCATGAGTTTGAATGTTGCTCCATGATGCACTTGTGTCATCATGAGCCATATAACAGGGGACCCATGTCATTCGGGTACAGTGCAAGTGTGGACCTTTTTGAGAACCTTGGGGATACAATTACATAAATAAATTGATTGAAACTATTTTTTTAGGTCTAGTAAAAAATTGGATGAACTTAAAATAACTAATCTTAACACTGTCTTTTCATTTTATGTCGTTGTATCCTAGTTAATTTGACTATTTTAAAATGTCTTTAAACTCCTTGAATTCCATCTCAGTTTAGACTGAGCTCACAAAGATAAAAAAAAAATCCTGCGCTTGTGAAATGTGGTCAGACCAGTATTTTGGGAACAAAAAATTAAGCATAGTCTGTTATCAGTTTAGTTTTTCAAAAGAATATGAATATAAAAGAAATGTTAATTTCCACTTTTTCATGCATGAGTTTGAATGTTGCTCCATGATGCACTTGTGTCATCATGAGCCATATAACAGGGGACCAATGTCATTCGGTACAGTGCAAGTGTGGACCTTTTGAGAATATTGGGGATAGAATTACATAAATAAATTGATTGAAACAGTTTTTTAGGTCTAGTAAAATTGGAAGAACTTAAAATAACTAACACTGTATTTTTCATTTTTGTATCCTGGTTAATTTGACTATTTTAAAATGTCTTTAAACTCCTTGAATTCCATCTCAGTCTAGACTGAGCACACAAAGTTAAAAAAAAAAAAAAACCTGCGATGAAATGTGAAATGTAGTCAGACCAGTATTTTGGGAACAAAAATTAAGCATAGTCTGTTTTGTTTTTTTTTGTTGTTTGCTTTTTGTGATTCATTTAAACTAAAACAGTGTCTTACTGCTGAAATTTTTATTTCCCCTCCTTTTAGATTCTAAAACATTAATTTATATTCTGCATTCTAGGTAACCCTTTAGTGTAACCCTTTACAGTGAAATCTAAAACCATTGAAGCTGAGCTTGAGGGGTGTGAAAAGAAGCGGAGCTTGAGAAGTGTGAAAAGCGACGTGTGTGTAATGGGTGGGTGAAATTCATTGTTCAAACCAGTAGGGGCACTCGTGAGTAGGTACTTAAACACTCACACACCAACAGTGGACCTCTTGGAAAAAAATTAATAAACCTTACCAGAGCATGTTAGACATGATTTTAGGCTGATTTAAGGCATGTTCAAGTGGGGACCTAAAAATGTCCCTGTTAGTTTTGAGGTCCACTGTTAGTGAATGTGTGACGACACCGTCCGGACTTAGCTGGGTTGGTAAGTGCACACACACACACACACACACACACACACACACACACCCCCCCCCCCACACACACACACACACACCTTGTTTAGATGTAACAGAGCCCACAGCCATTCTGAAGTGTGTGTCAGGTGTTTAGGAACTGACAAAATCATCTTGACATCTTGATGGAAAAGAAGGATCGTGTCGCGCACATTCTTCTGTTTTTCCGTAAATCTGTGTAAAAAGCGGAAAAAGATCTAGAGCGTGGCTCCATTTTAGCAGCATCGATGCTAACAGTGCACAATGCAAAATATGTATTGACATGAAGGACACTCTGCCAAAGCTTTCTGACTTGGCAAGAAGTTATCTCTCTATGCAAGCAACATCCACGCCTCAGAACTTACCTTTCCATCCATCCAGTATCAGGATACAGCTGAGAAAAGATGTGTGATAGCACATTACACAGCTCTCTCTCCACTCTGAGCTGTGACAACCAGCAGTGGATGATTCACAGTAAAGTTGCAGACACTCTGTGATACTGTTGGTCTCTGTCCTGAGTAAAGAGCTCCTCTATCTATTTCTGGTGACTCCATCCCACCAGACCCCCAGCTGATTACCTGTGACTCTGCTGAGAGTGTTTGAATCAACGCTTTAATCTTTGTCTCTCAGTATTCTTTTTATTTCTGTCCATTCCGATGTCTTTTTTTTCTGTTTTGTTTCATTTTACCTCTCTGTCACTTTTATCTCACTTGATCTTTGTCCTCTGCTCATCCTGTACTCTCCCTGAGATTTATTTTATCAGGTATAAACCACATTTCCACCACAATATTTATGTAAGCTGAGCATTTTGTGCTTAGAAGCTTTTGTTCAACACAAATACAGTAAAATCAGTTTCCAATTCTCCTGTTCCTTGTTTTTGTTCTTCCATTCATTCTGTTCTTTTCTTCCTCCTTCCTTTTTGTCTTTTCTGCTCTGGGCGATAAGGAAGGTGGATTCAGCTGCTTTCAGAAGGCTGGAGAGAACAAAAATGAATGTGGTCAAGACAAAATAATTTTTTATCAGCACAAAACAAGATCTGATTATAGAGCCATTTTCACTTGAACATGATAGCCAACATGCTGAAGCTGAGGAAAACTTCAGATACCTTGGTACAGTTCTGGACTCACTGGTGAGCTTCTCTGAAAATACAGACAGAATAGTTGGCAAACAGCACAAAGTCCTTGAGTCAACTTTTGACAGAAAGGACGAGGAAGAAGACGAGGGCGTCCTGGCAGACAGCTCTCATCCTCTCTTCAGCCAGTTTGAGCGTTTGAACTCCTGGAGGCGCTGCAGAGTCCCTCTGGTAACTAAAAATGTATTTAAGAAGTCCTTCATCCAAAGAACCATCAATATTCTGAACTCTACAAAGTGACTGATGAGATTTAAGCCACAGACATTGACATGAACTGTTGTTGCTCCTTGTGTTTGATGAAGCTGAAGACAAATTTCCACCCTAGTGAACAATAAAGGTATATATTCACATTCATGTTCAAGACATGTCCAGTGTGCAGATCCTAATGGGATATGGGTAAACTGTTAGTTTGCTGCAGTGTGTAGAAATGTTGTCCTTAAGAGTTCTGCAAAATCTCTGACACTATTTTCTATCTGATGATCAGAGAAATCTCACACTGTGATCTGATGAATCTGATTAGATATTACATCATTATTCTTTCACATAATCCAAGTGGATTGAATTATGATAATCAGCACTTTAGGGGGGAAATTGCTGAGCTGGATCAAATCCTCATTAATGTCCTCGTGCACGTTTCCCTTCACAGCTGTCACCATGCTCTACACTGAATTACTCCCTGAGTGAGAGCCCCTCCTTCATCACACAAATGAAAACACACTAAAGGAAATCTAATTCTAACACTATTGCACTAAGAGCAGCAAACAAAAACTCAAACTAAAACCTGACCTTTCTGTCCTTTCTTGATGCAAAATCATCAATAATGTCATCATGTGAATTCTGCTCCCCTATTGAGTGATTGATACTGATGACAGCAAGGCCAGTGAACCGTTCCTGAGATATGGGTGACCTCAGGTACGACTTGATCAACTTTAGCTTTGAAAAGCTCCTCTATACAGTGGAAAGGTAAAAGTACAAATATCCCTCAAAACATTTACTCAAGTGAAAGTGGAAGTACTACATCGAGAATCTTACTTAAGTAAAAGTACTGAGTACTTACTTTTAAGTTTACTTTTAAGAATTTATTTAAAGTAAAAGTACTCACACAATGGATGAGTACAACATCTGTGCCATTTTTTAAAATTACTTTATTGATCCCTCCTGGGGAAATTACTCTGCAGTTTACCCACCCCAAGTGAACGAAACACACACACAAGCATGCACATGCACTAGAGACGCTGGGGCAGGGTGCTGCCTAGCGAGGCTCCCGGGGAGCTGGGGTGAATCGGTGCCTTGCTCAGGGGCACCACAGCCATGGTCGCAGGGGGCAGGGGAGGCACGCCTCCTTCACCACCACCACCATATCCATTCTTTTGCGCTTGGTCCAAGGATCGAACCCACGACCCTCTGATCTCAGACCAGTCCAAAGCCGCACTCTTAATGTACTGCGCTGCGCCCCCAAATTTTGATAAAGAATGTAGATATACAGATTTATGCCTCTGCCTATGTCACTGCTCACAAGCAATTAAACAATACCTGTTTAAATACAGCCAAAGATGGTTGTCTAATTCTGAGCTGGAGGAGCTCACGCTCAGCTCTTTGTGTTTCTGAGTGTTATTGGTGAATGAAGAGTAATAAAATGTTTGAATCTTGAGTGAAACTCCTTGTTTGCAGTGTGTTTCATCCACACATGTCTGCATGTATGATGAAAAGATCAAATTTCCACAGATGGTTGAAGTGTGAGTGATCTCATGCTGGGCAGGATGTCAGAAGGACAGCAGAACAATATTACAAAATAAGTGTTAGTGATCACAGCACAGTCACACACCCCAACCCTGGGACTCTAAGAGAGACTCAGATCCCAAACAGCAGGTTGTCATTCTAAAGATTTAAAGTCAGCATGTAGATCCCTATAAATCAGAGTAATGGCCGTTCCAGGCAGCTACTTTCTGTGGTTACTTTTGGTTCAGACTCAGAGACAAGTGTTTAAAATGATTCATGTAAAAATGTTATTAGTCATGTTTATTTGAAAAGTGAAAGGAAGTGTGGGCTGGTGATGAGTGCAAAGTTAGCACAACACATAGATCCACAGTAGTCATGTATAAGGAAATATGTCGGGTTGAAATAAACTGCAATTATCCTTTAAACCTCCATCACCGTCTGTGCCAGTCTTGTATCTCACCTCTGGGACAGATTATGGCTCTTGCTCCCCACTGTTCCCATCCTGGCCTCTCCTGCTGTGACAGGCTGCTCCCTGTCTGTGTCCATAGCTAATGCCAGTCAGTTGTGACAATGGTGGGAATCTTTATGTCGTCCAGCTGAACAACATCTGGCAATATGACAGTGTGTGTAGCTGTGTAGGTGTCAAATCTTGGCAGTGAATGAATAAGGTAGAAAACCTATATGCCAATCAAACCTAAATCACTGTCAGTAACACTGATCTGTACCAAGATCATGTTCAATCACAGGTGTAGCATCAACAGAAAAGAAAAAGCAGAGAAAGATAGCACTGAGGACACTGAGCAACCCTTTACAGAGCAAACAGAGACTGACAACAGTGACACATCTGATGTTTCCTCCTTTACCTTAGACTCTAAATCAAAGTTTATAAAGTTTAGTTTTGACTAAAATCAGGAAAAAAGTCGACCTGATGTCACGTCAATGAATTAACAGCAGTTCTGATGTGTGACCTGCTTAAATGTTGCTTCTTTCTCCAGAGAACATCAACACTTGTATAACCACAGATGGTTATTATACAAACAATCAGTTGGCCTCATTTATTGATCCTCTCTGAGGGAGCTACTGCTTTGTTTTTCCTCCACACACCCTCCACAGCGAATGCATTATGCCAGAGAGTGTCCTCACAAAGATATAAGTACCGCATGTGTGTGTGTGTGTGTGAGTGTGTGTGTGTTTGTCCTTTGATGCCTTTGATGTATCAACATTCTACAGCCTGATGTCACAGGCTGCAGTAAGTGGACACACAGCCAGAGACAAGTTCAGAAGTCAAACAGGAGCAGAAACAGTTGGACTGGACAGGACTTGCTCATGATTTAGGAAGAAAGAAGCACTCAGATATTTCTGCACAATTATTGACAAGGAAGGGAGGAGCTACTGCTGTTACAAGGACAAGAGGACACTACAGGAAAGTCCAGATCACCTCCAAGGTTTTCAGTAAGTCAGTACATGTTAGTAGTTCATGTCAGTGTTTAGTTCATTTAGTGAAATGTTTTGTTCAGATGATTTGTTTGTTAGCTTGATGTGATATTTAAGCACACAAGAACACGATGTTCAGCCCAAAAGTGTTTGGGCACACACACAAAAAGTAGCTGTTTTAAATATTTCCATCTGCCATCTTACTCAATGTTGGACAGGAATGGACCTATAAGTGATCAGACTCAGTAACGGCCTTTATCAGATGATGGATAGTCAGAGAATTTCCGTCAGGTGGATAAGGTGATTTTTGTTTGCTTCTGGTGCTTGGATTTGTAGAGAAATCGAGATGATTATTGTCCCTATTTAACATTGGATTTGTTAGTGGCGTTTTAGCATGTATAAAGAGACTTTTTAAATGGATTGGTGTTGGTTACAGCCATACCACCCTGGGCACGCCTCGATCTCACCTGATCTCGGAAGATAAGAACTTGGATGGGACACCACCTGGGAATACTAGGTGCTATAAGCCTTTTATCTCCATTTTTGATTCAGAATAAACAACAAACATCATCCCTAAACTAGTGTAGTTCATCTCCATCTTGTGAGGTGGCTTTGTTGACGGGCAAATAAAATGGGACACCGCGACAAGTGACGGTTGTACCAAGAGCTTGATTTGGACGTCAAAGGCTTGGGCCTCATCGCTTCTCGCCTTTTGACTAAGATCAAGTGTAGAATCTGATCTTATCAGTTTAATATCTGATATGTCCCTAAATGGAGATAATGTGTTAAACCCATTTTTAGGAGAGAGAGCTGAAAAGGGAGCTTGCTCCGCTTACTCCACCACATCGACCTGGCATTGCAGTGCCGCTGGGGAACGTGCACCTTTCTCTTGCTTTGTAGAAAATCAAGTGCTGACACAAATGTTTAGTTAGGGAGTCAAACTTTTACAGTGGCTGAAGGAAAATGTGGCTAAGTTTTTACCAAGTGAATTGTGCACAACCAGTCAGTTGATTTACTGATATCACCTAGGGAACCCGGCTCAACAACACAGTGCACTTCAGCTACGATGATTGCAGACCCAGACCATGAGAACAACTTGTTATCACATTAAACAGCAACAACTTGACATTATGTCCAGTTCTCACTGAGGCTCATGGTGTCACACAGGCTGTTTTT
Organism: Toxotes chatareus; assembly: GCA_016801885.1. Taxonomy (NCBI): domain Eukaryota; kingdom Metazoa; phylum Chordata; class Actinopteri; family Toxotidae; genus Toxotes; species Toxotes chatareus. The sequence goes on along the minus strand of JAFBJY010000069.1, from coordinate 11,628 downwards.
ACAGTGAAAGCACTGAGGGACAGTCATTTATGATGGTTGGATTATTGACAAGCAGAAAGTCTTACGGGATGTGGATGAGACAGACAGGATGGATCAGGGAAGATGATTCCATGTCCTCTGCTGCTGAGTGTGTCTGACTCCCGTCCTGTTACACGACTGAATAATGAGACTCTATACTGATGGAGTAACTGCTGCTTGGAGGTAAATGTTCTGTTAGTCCCTGAGAGTCAGTCACATTAATTAAAAGAAAAAAGGGAAGTAATTAGTTCATAGAAGTGTGAGAACAATTAGTGTGTAAGCAGCATGGAACAAATCTGTGGCTGCTGCGTCTCCTTTAGCTGCTTCTCTGCTGCCATAGTGAGGTGAGAAGGACTCTGAAGCTGCTGCACTTCACACTGTAACAGCTGCTGCTGTCCTTGGTGCTGAATTCACCAACCCAGCTGAATGGTCCTGAGTGAGCAGTGAACACATGAATATCTCTTTGACCAAAAGCAGCTTCAGTTCCTGCAGACAGTCCCTATGAGGAGTAGTAGTTAGTTGAGTGGAGAAGCACTTTTATTTGTGGAGCATCTATCAAATCAGTCCAGAGTGAGTCCTCAGGGTCTAAAAAGATCTCACAGCTTTTCTCTCAGTCAACACAGCCTCAGATTCACCAACATTAGCTTGACACACTGACATCCAAAGGTTTGCTGGAGGACAGAAACACTGTGGGCTGGAAATGAATTATGAAACAAGGCTCTTAGAGGTCAGGAGCTTTGAACTCAGCAGTAGACATGAGTGGACTGAACTCTGTTAAATGAATCTGAATTTTTCTCTAATGAGAAAATGCAATGTGGAGGACATGTTCTGACAGAGGAGGTTTCTCAGGTTAAATTCTGTTTCTAGACTTTGAAGAAACCTAAAATATAAAGATAACTGTCTCACAACACACACACAAACATCTGGTATCATGTGGACAGCAATAATGTATGAAAGCTTTCAGTGTGAGTGCAGAAATCATTTCCATTTCCTCCACCTGACCAGTTTGACCAACATGAAACAGACCTGACTTGTCTCGGAGAATCAGCCGCCTCACTTCTCTGACTCTGACACCAAACTATATTTCCCATCATATTGCTGTGATGGGATTCCATCTAACCTTTGTGTTGCTTCTCTTGCTGCTGGCATGTTATAATGAAAACAGTTTTCTTCCTTCTTTCTCTGAGCCTAAAGTACAAATGAGCAGTGGGATGGAAACAGGTGGAGAATATAAATAAACTCTACAAGCACAATCCACCTGTGCCACAAGGTCTCATGGTGGAAGCTTCACAGATGGAAACAAAAGTGAGAACAAAAGTACAATAAATTACAAATGATAGAAAATGTAACTGGGAGCAGCCAAAACCAAGTGAAGCCCACAACATGTAGAGACATTATGGAAACAGCAGGTGGACAAATGTGCACTTTTGTATCTGTGAAGTTCTTTGTTCTTTCTATCCTGTGACAGTGGAAATAAAAAGTTGTGTTGAGTAAATGTCCATCATTTACACTTTGCTGTGTTGGACAGTAAATAATAATAATAATGTTTCTTCTGTAGATGTTCTCACTGCAGCTCGAGGGAAGAATAGAAAGTAAAGAAACAGCTTCAGTGGCTCTGACAGAACTAAGTGGAATAAATCTGCTGTCACGCTTTGTTTGCACACAGATAACTGGCTTTATCCAATGAGACCAACTAGACTGTCTTCACTCTGAACTCTGACATATACTGGAACACCACTGTATATATGGGACTAATCAGCCCTGTAGATACACTAGAAGGATTTTAGACTGAAAAGACATATATATTTTATAATACCATCATATATCAAAAGTGGAAAATATGCACTAATATTATTCACACAAAAATATATTTTTTTCTTAATGTGCCAATTTTTCCATATGAGCTGTCGCTCTCACCTTTTGTCCTCAGCTCATTTAGAATTATAAAGGCAGATACTTGAGTCTGACTCATGTTGTTTCCTGCATTAATCAGCTCATCTTCTGCCTTAAGGAAAATAAACTTGTATGCGCAAGTATTTAAACTACACATGGTCAGTGTCAGTAAACATCACACAGCTTTAATATGTGATAAAAGAACTTATTTTTCTCTGGATATTAGACAGTGTCCACTGTGACTGTCCACCTGAGTATGAATGTTTAACGGTGCAGAGACAGAATAACACAGAGACACTGCTGGCTAAGATCCCATCAGAGACCAGCAAACACTTTGTGTTGCTTCACTCCTCCCATTCCCCCCTCTTCACTGGCTTCACTTCACCCATGTGACAAATCATGGTTGTGGTGCTGAATGAAATGAGTTGGACTTGTCCACATTAGTCCTGCTGTCAGTCCTGAACCGAAGTCTCCAGCTCTTGTGTTCATCTGCAGCGCTTTCTTCTGGAAATGAACTGCTGGACACGGAGCTTCGTCGGGAAGAGCGCGGAGCTTTTGCAGCTGATTAAAGGACACCATGCTTTACTTCTGGATACACACCGTGTGGGATCCCCGCCATCGCTTTCCTCTTTGAATTTCAAGGCAAAGGATCGTTTCATTCTTTTCATTTCATGTCCTGGCGTTTTCCACCAGGAAACACCGGAGCTGAGAGGGAAATTCCAGCTACCGTGGATGTTTATTGTGCGTGTGTCCGTCTGATGCTGACTCGAGTTGTGAAGGTCTGTGAAGTGACGTCCCTTCCTGAAAACAGCTGACATGACAGAGAGGTCTGCGCTCCTCACGGCGAAGCCTCTGACTTTCTGCTGCTTCCTGTTACAGCAGAGCTCTGTTTGCTCTAAATGAAGTTAGTGATGAGTGGAGCTGAGCCGAGCTGACAGCAGTCTTCATGTACAGTAGCAGAGCAGAGCAGCCTCAGAGGCTGATGGTACAGCTGACAGCTTCAGCATAGTCTCCTCTCAGCACAGTAGTAGAGTAGTGCAGAAACATGGGAGCCTGTTGGACTGTCTCCACTGCTGGACTTATTTCTGAGAGCTGGTCTCTGATGAAATGTGTGTGTGGACATTTGTATTAGGTCATATGGAAGTTAGCTTGTGTATATATGTTAACTACCTGTAGTTATAAATCAGGGTTTGGTTCAATGTCTATTTGAAACACAGAGGACAGAAGATAAGAAAGGATGAGTTTCTTCGTTCTCTCTCGTCTACTTTAGTAATTAAATGTCAGCAGTAAGTAATGACGCTCTCCACACTGTAAGTGCATCGGCTCTGAGAAGAATTGTAAATGTTTTGGTCATGGCTTTGTGACAGAAGCAACGCAGTGATCGATCAGCTGCTCAGTTTGACTTCATCTGAAAATCAGTAGAAAATCTGATCAGGTCTTCAGGGTCAGAGCTGAATCAGTAACCACCTGATAGTTTGAAGCCTTCGTCAGACACTCAAACACAAAGACACGGAGACGCCTCCCCACTGCAGCATACTGTTATATCACTCAGCAATTCTTTTTTAGAAAAATCAATCATGTCTGCTTTTTCAGGTGTCAGACAAGCTCGCTCCGGCTAACAGTGTCTCCAGCAGTAGAAAATATTCGTTCTGAGGGTGTGGATGTTGCTTGCACACAGAGATATCTTGCTGCCAACTCAGAAAGCATTGGCAGAGTGTCCTTCATGGCTATACATATTTTGTGCACTGTTAGCATCGATGCTGCTAAAATGGAGCCACGCTCTAGATCTTTTCCACATTTAAGAAGCAAACATGAGGCTTCAGCAGTCTGACTTTATATAGGTTGAAACAGGCGTCCTCCAAGTCTTTTTATCATCGATAGTTGAAGATCAACCACCAGTGCTTTGTATGTGGAACAGTAGTAGTTAGCCTGCAGCCACAGATCCAGACTCTGCAGCTCTGGAGGTGGAAGTAACTACAGAGACGAGAAAGCACAACACCATGGGAGAGAGATAGCTGGGTTAGTAACATACATTAATGGGATAAGAATGTACAGATGGAGAGGAGAGGAGGAGAGAGGAAATCAGTGCATCATGTGAGGTCTTCCAGCAGTGTAGACCTATAGCAGCATAACTAAGTGGCTCATTCAGGAAAGCCTTACTCAGCTCTGACTATAAGGTTCATCAGGAAAGTTTTAGCCTCCTCTTAAACATGGAGAGGGCGCCTGCCTCAAGACCCAAACCAGTAGATGGTTCCACAGTAGAGGAGCCTGGATATCTGAGGGCTCTGCCTCCCATTCTCTCTATTGGAGACTTTAGGAACCACAAGTAAACCTGCATTCTGGGAACACAATGTTCCAGGGTAGTAGGGGATGGCTGCACTGCTGTTGTGACCTGCTTGGTAACACAGCCGCCATTGCCAACTCTTAACATTCTCCTCTCTCTTAGCTGTGTCTTCCAGTAGCTAAACTTGTGTATCTATGCTGAAGATTAGAGAGAAAGCTCTGTTCTAAAACGTCTCTCTGTTTTCAGCCTCAGGACTTTTTTGCAGCTTCTACCTCAGTCTCTACAGTTTGGAGTTTAGTCTCACTCCTGTGCTCTTGTTTGTACTTTGGGATATCAGCCTTATGTCACTGTTTACTGATCAATTACAGCCATATCAGAGCTGTGTCATGTTACTGATAATGCAAACCAAACTTTTCCTGCTTAGCTGGGAAAAAAAAAAGTTGTAGGAATATTGATTAGAAGTATCAGTGACTTGGCAGTGCTTTAGTAGTCAGATCATCAACTTCATTTGCTGTGCAGTAAAAGTGAAAATACACTTTTCACTGTTCCAGCACAGTTTGAGTGTTAGTGACCATTCATATCATGACTTGATGTGACTACAACCAACACAATGGAAAATCCTATTTGAATGGGTTTGTATTACACTTTTGTGTTTTACTTTTCCAGGTCCTTCAACTTCATATTTTAATATGACGACTTCAAAAAAATCACAATGTTTAATTCAAAGAACAGTGAAATATCACATTCAGTGTGCAGCTCACACTGTTGGTGATTGGTGTCTTCAGACTCCCTGAAAGCTGACATACAGTATTAGTTGAAGAAGGTAGTATTTTTATTTTGATGAAACACATCCAGGTGCATCACTGTTCCTGTATAATGTGCTGACTTCAAAAAAATTAAATTCCAAAACCATCACTGAAGTTCATTGTGCAGAGGTGACTGTTACATGTCCAGGCTCCACAGTATACCACATGGACCTTCTGCAGCCCCCACACCATGAGCTGATCTCTTAGGGTCAGGACTTTCTAAATGTACCTCGGACATGTTTTAAGACTCAGGAAGATTGTGCTTTCCAGTTTGCAGCCCTCTAAACTTTGGTGTGTGGACTCTGTGACTTTTTCTTCAAAGGCAGATAAAAATCCACTTGTTCAGACAGGTTTTTAGGTAACGAGTATTTTATGTTTACACTTGTGTTCTATATCTGCTCCTCTCTGCTATTTTATCTGCTGTTCTTATTGTTTTATTTGTTTATTTATTTGTTTATCTCTCTTGACTGTGAAGCAGTGTGTGACTAGATTAGAGCCTTTGTGGAGGCAGAGTAGATGAGTCTGGCGCTTTAAATGACAACTGGGATTGTGTCCAAAAAACTTCTTACCTAAAAATACAAAGCGTTCATCCTGCTTCATCCTGTGCCTCGATAGACTTGATAATGAGCTCACAAATAAACTAATTCACTTAAGGTCTCACTTGTTCTGCCAGTTTACTTCTGCAGTTGAGACAATAAGGAAAAAACATTTACAGTGACACTGAGGCAATAAATGTGACAGGATCCTGTCATAGATCAAGGTGATGTAATGTTGGCTGTTACCTGCTGAAAATGATACAGAAGAGACACAAACTGACTCCATGTTCCTTTGTATGTGATGTTCAGGTGGAAGTTTAGATGGAGATGGAGGGAAAATCACTAACTCATGAAAATGAATGTTTCTAACATTTGCAGATGTGATTGCTGTTGGTGTTGGTTTTCATCTCTTCATTTCTCTTTGTGTTGCTCTATAATTTATACTACTGAAGTTTTCTATATTGTTCCTGGAAGGCAGCTGTATCTTCAGTATTCTCATTGCTGACTTTCTGTGGACAACGTCTGTTGGAAGCAGAAATTCAGAGAGATGATAAGTGCAGTTATAGGAACCTGTGGTTTGGCTGCAGCTCATGTGATTGTGTTTTACCTGAAGATATTATCACAAAATGAGTTAACATCCACATTAGTTTAACAGCAGAAGCTGTGAAAGACGTATTTTATCAAGCTCACACTGTAAAGTGGGTTAAAAACACTCACACAACATTTTTAATCCTGATGAATTTTCTACATTTAAAAGTCACTTTTCACCTTCAGTTGTTTGATGGCAAATCTGTGTTTGACTAAATCCTTTCAAGCAATGTTTTTCCTCAGCTGAGAGATTGGAGGTGTGGACAGGAACTTGTTTGTGTCTCTTGATGAAAACACACATTTGATGTGTGGAATGAAGGTTTTCCTCCAACAGAATGGATTTATTGTAGTGGACAAAGAGGAGGGTCAGTTCAGTTCTCTGTCACAGTTCAGCAGGTTTAACAGCTCCTCCTTTCTGTCACCTCTCAGCTGGAAGAGTCTCTGTTTGTCTGCTGGAGAAAGCAGTGCAGTGGATTAGACTGTGCTGTGCAGCAGAGTGTGTTTCTGTGACAGACTGTTGTAGTAAAGACTGAGTTCTTTGGAAAAAGGCAGATATCGATGTTCATGACTCTTGTTTTCATTTCACACTGAAATATTTCTTCAGGATGTTGTAATCTCTGGTTATTAGTCAGTCACTTAGTTTATCACTCTTCAGTTTAATCAACACTGAGCTTTATCCACCTGCACACATCAAACATTATCATTAACAGGAGTATTAACACTACTGTGAACTGACAACATGGTGTGGAGAGAAGAAGTGGTGTTAATACACTGCAGGCTGAGGGTGTGGCTGATGAGGTGATTGCAGACAGGTGAGCAGGAGCTCTGGAGGGAAACCCAAAGTAAGTCAACCACACCCAGGCCTACACACACACACACAGACAAGACAAGAAACAGGGGACAAACAAGAAACACTAGGGAGGTTCTCCCAGAAACACGAGTAAGGAGGGAGACTGTCGCTCCTAACATGACTTTGTACCACGCCTCCACTAAAAGATGGTGAAGAGAGAAGTTTCTGTGCTGTATTTTTTCATCCTATTGCTAAATTACAAAAGCAAATAAATTTCAAATAGATAATTAACCAAATGTGAATCAGGCCCATTTTCAGTCTCTACTGACTGATTAACAAAATGCTGATTTTATCTATTTAAAATTAAATCTACAACAGTGAAGTCTGCAAAAACTGAAGGGGTCTGAATACTTCCTGTAGCCACTGTATGTCACTTCGCCTTAAGAGCAGTGTTTCATCTGCTGCTTCTCTTCACATCCCACTGGCTGAAGCTCACAGCTGTTTAATGTCAGTGTAACTGAATCACTTCATTTAACAAGTGGAGAGTTTGTCAGGCAGCTACACTGAACCAGACATAAAGTCTAGTTTACTGAGCCCTGTTCATGTCCAGAAATCTGATTTCAGGCTTCATGACAAATCTGTGTCACCAAGAGATGTCACACTTCTTAAAATCCTCCACTGAGTCCATAAGAAATCAGTATAATGTGAATTTAGGTGAAGCACACACACACACACCATCATGGAAAATATAGGGGGCTGAATTCTGAACAGCTACAAGATTTGGAGCTTAGTGACCATCATCAAAAGACAAGGAAACAGAAGAAAGGAAACATTTCAAAAAATGAATGTACCATTTCCTCATATGAAATAGTTTCACTGCTTAATAATTAAGATCTTCAACAACTAGGACTTAATACAGTCCTGTAGATGAGCTGCATGGAGCAGAAAACAAGAATCAGAGCTGAGAGTCTAAAGTGGAAGAGTTAAACTTACAAACTTATTCTGTCCTCACAGTCATCAACAGTTTTCCTCCTACACTCAAGCAGCACTGCAAATGAACACTCATCCAAATGCATCACATGCCACCTCAAACACATCAACATATTTTAGATTCCAGTTTCAGGACTAAGGTTTTCAAGGCAGGAAGAATTCTCAGTAGCCTAAATTTCCTCCACAGGAGGAAATCACTGATTGTTTTACTGTCCCTTAACCAAAGAGGGTGAACATGAACACAGCCTGAAACACTTCATGCAACAGCTGATCTAGCTTTAAGTCCTACGACTCATTCTGGAGATTTACTACAGGACATAATTGTATTGCACTGGAAAAAAGGAGATTTGAACCTAGTGTTCAGTATAAGACACAAGTGGACTCAGTGATAGGTAAATGTAAGAAGGTTGAAACTTTCAAAGCACAATAATAAGTAGATGATTGTAGAAGTGGAAACAGTGTGTGCTGGTTAGTTTGCATTGGACTGGGAGATTATTTCTCCTGAGTCTTAAACTCTGCTTCTTTGTTTTTGGGCCAAATCTTGAGAGATGATGAAAGTGATTCACACATTGGAAATAAGAAGATTTTACCAACACATCAAACTGTTTCCTGTTCACAGCACTTGAAGTCCTCCATCAAGTATGTTAATACATCACAGACCTGACCTACAGTACATTGGACGAACTTCCTAAAAATAACACACAGCGCTCTCCACTTTGTGCTGTGACATCCAACTCATCATTTCCATTAGAATTTCTGTAGAAAGGATCTTGTTGCAGACAGTACAGACTTCCTAGAAATCCTTTCCTTTAACACAAACTACAGTGCATCACACCAAAACAAAGTTAAGAAGTTGAGCAACCATGAGAATATCTCACAGTCATGATCAGCATTAAAAAAAAACAATATTGTCCATGAATGACAGTCAAACCACTGGGCTTATGGGTATGATTACTTGCCCGTCACAGTTTCACAAACATATCATTTGGACAAAACATTTCAAAACATTAACTTCTAAACTAAACACTGACATGAACTACTAACATCTATTGACTTACTAAAACCTTGGAGGTGATCTGGACTTTCCTGTAGTTTCCTCTTGTCCATGTAATAGCAGTAGCTCCTCCCTTCCTTGTCGCACGCATACTTGTACTTATTCATTTGTGAGGACATTTGCTGACATAATGCATTCCCTAGCCCTTACCCTAACCCCTAACCAAAACCCAATTCTAACCCTGAGACCAAGTCTTAACCCTCAAACAGCAACATGAACACAGATGGAAACACTGCAGAGCTGCTTTGGATGGTTTAACAGGTAGAGATCATCAAATAATGGAATGACCTGATACCTTCATCTGTTTCCATAAACACATGGAGATAATCTCCCAAACACAAACTTAACCACAATGTGATTCAGCATAGATAACAAACACACTTTGCATGTAAACTCTCACACCAGCATAAAAATAAGTCATTGTTTTAGGATGAAGAAGAAGATCCAGGATGAAGGAGATCAGTAGAGACAGGAGCCCCACAACAGAAGAGAGAGAAATAAAAGAAATACAACTAAAACACAAACTTACAAACAAATGAAGAATCCCCTTAAAGTCATTGCAGTAAACAAAGAAAGTTTTGTTTCTGGACCCAGACTGAGAAAATACCAGTAACTGAAAATAATGATGAAATAATGTTGGAGGAAAAATGCTTCCTCCTTCCATCCAGCGGTTTAGAGAAAGATCCTGGTTTGATTAAAAATAACAACCTTCAAACAAGAGGTTGAATGGATCTCTTTTACACTTATAGAGGTCTGATGCCTGACACTGTGAAATTGCATGCTGAGATGAAGCTACTTTGTTTTGAAAGGTCCCAGTTAACGGACAGGCATGATATTCTGGAGGACCTGAGGAAGACTTTATGGTGCTGCTGAAATGCTGTTAATAAAAAATGGAGCTACTTGTCAGGCAGTTTCTGTTAATGACATGAAAGTCTGGATCTATTATAATATAGGTTTTTTCATGCTGTTTCTTTTAGAGAAACAGCATGAAAACATAGACCAGCTAAAAGAATCAGCTGGTGAAAAGCTCACAAAACAGAATATTCAGATATATGTACACACATACACATACATACTCACAGGTGTTGTTTAGCAGTGTGAGCTGACTCTCTGCAGTGTGTTATCTACCAGAGTTTAGTCTCTTCTGACTGTAAAGAGCCAAGGCAGAGGACAGACGACAGAGGACATGAGCATCCCAGAAAATCCAGTCAGGACTGACACAGTCCACTGACAGAGCGCCTCTGGTCTCATCTGGAATTCAGACTGGAAGAATGAACGGACACAAAGCTGAGAAGCTGAGGTCAATGTTGTAGATGTTAAACACAGATTCAGTCCATCTGATGTAATGACCAGACTGTACAACATGACTACACAGATAAGGTCAGAGCTACAGAACAATGACTGAGTCACATAGTCAGCAAACCTACAGCAAGGTGAACTGAGGAGAGGACTAGCACCTCCAGCACTGGGCATTAACTCTAGTACTGGAGTTGGCTCACCTTCTTGAAATCCTTCATTTGCTGAGAATTTATAGAGTGGTCTCTGGTTGAGCCCCTGAAGCAAAAGCAGTCAACCAACTAGCTTTGGTAAATATCAAGCTGAGTCAATATAATTTACACACCTGCCCTCAGGTAAGGGCATCTGTGAGGGGAATACATGAGTCATTAGAGAGAAAAGCTGAAAAACTGTAAAGCAGCTTAAATGACAAAAAACATACAACTTGTATTTTACACTGTGCAATGGAGAACTATGTTGGTCAACATAAAAAAAAGGGAAAAAGTGCATGTGTTTCTCTCTATTTATATTTTTACAGTTAAGAATTATTTGTTTTCCTGAGGTCATTTTTGCCATCTCTCCACCACAGCTTTGTAAGGAAACATTAGGTGTAGAACACAAAGAGGGGAATTTTGACTAAAATACCTGGACGATAGAAACTTGATCTACTCAGACTGTTGAAGTTCTCTCATGTTTGCTTCTTTTCAACTGTGGAAGTCAACTTTCCACAGGACAGGGACTGTGGATTTATGCTCCATCATTTCCATTCGAATTTCTTTAGAAAGGATCTTGTTGCAGAGTACAGACTCCCTAGAAATCCTTTCCTTTAACACAACCATACAGTGCATCACACCAAAAACAAAGTTAAGAAGTTGGAGCAACCATGAGAATATCTCACAGTTATGATCGGCATTAAAAAAAAAAATCTAACATGTACTCTCTTACTGAAAACTCTTGAGGTGATCTGGACTTCCTGTAGTTTCCTCTTGTCCTTGTAATGAGTAGCTCCTCTCCTTCCTCTGTCAATAATTGTGCAGAAATATCTGAGTGCTTCTTTCTTTCCTAAATCATGAGCAAGTCCTGTCCAGTCCAACTGTTTCTCACTCCTGTTTGACTTCTGAACTTGTCTCTGGCTGTGTGTCCACTTACGCAGCCTGTGACATCAGACTGTAGAATGTTGATACATCAAAGACATCAAAGGACAAACACACACACACACAATATTACTGGTATTTCTATGTTCTTGTGAGGACACTGCTGACATAATGCATTCCCCAGCCCCACCCTAACCCCTGAAACCAAGTCTAACCCTCAAACAGCAACATTGTAACAGATGGAAACATCTGCAGAGCTGCTTTTGGATGGTTTAACAGGTAGAGATCATCAACAATGGA
>JAFBJY010000688.1:0-10550 GCA_016801885.1 Toxotes chatareus | reverse complement strand
ACAAGGAATTTGACGTGGTGTTGTAGGTGCAAAACAGACGAATTGGACTGACAAGTCCCATAACACACAAAGTTGAACAAGAAAAAACAAATTTTTAATACTAAAATAATTTTTAAAACTAAAATAAGAGAAAGAAAGAAGTACTAAGAGGAAGAAACAGTCTGTACAAATAGTAATAGTAATAATGTGCAATGTTGCAAAGTAGATGTAGTGCAAAGAGATAATGATGCCATAGGAGCGTTAATATAACGCATACAGAGCTGAAATTATGTTAATGTAACATAGTCTGTTGTGGGGAAATGAGGGTCCGTGCCGTTTGGGGAAGAGGGGGGTGGGGAGCTGTGTTGATGAGGGTGGCAGCAGAGGGAAAGAAACTGTTCCTGTGACGTGAAGTTTTGGTCTTGATGGACCGCAGCCTCCTGCCGGAGGGAAGTGTCTCGAGGAGTTTGTGACCAGGGTGGGAGGGATCAGCTGCAATCTTACCTGCACGCCTCAGGGTCCTGGAGGCATACAGGTCCTGGAGAGATGGCAGATTGCAGCCAATCACCTTCTCAGCGGAGTGGATGATACGCTGCAGTCTTCCTTTGTCCTTGGCAGTGGCAGCAGCGTACCAGAAGGTGATGGAGGAGGTGAGGATGAATTCGATGATGGTGGTGTAGAAGTGCACCATCACTGACCTCGGCAGGTTGAACTTCTTCAGCTGCCGGAGGAAGTACATCCTCTGGTGGGCTTTTTTGGTGAGGGAGCTGATGTTCAGCTCCCACTTGAGGTCCTGGGTGATGAGAGTTCCAAGGAAGGTGCAGGACTCCACCCTGTTGACTGAGGAGTCACTCAGGAGGATGGGGGCAGGAGGGGCTGGGTTCTTCCTAAAATCTACCACCATCTCCACTGTCTTCGCTGTGTTCAGCTCCAGGTTGTTTTTGGAGCAACAGGACACCAGATTGTCAATCTCCCACCTGTATGCAGACTCATCCCCGTCAGAGATGAGACCAATGAGGGTGGTGTCATCTGCAAACTTCAGCAGTTTGACAGACTGGTGACTGGAGGTACAGCTGTTGGTGTACAGGGAGAAGAGTAAAGGAGAAAGAACGCAGCCTTGAGGGGAACTGGTGTTGATGGTCCAGGAATCAGAAATGTGCTTTCCCAGCTTCACTTGCTGCCTCCTGTCCGACAGGAAGTCTGTGATCCACCTGCAGGTGGAGTTAGTCAGGTTCAGCTGAGAGAGCTTGTCCTGCAGCAGAGCCGGGATGATGGTGTTGTCATAGGATTGTATTAGATAGTGTGCCCATAGATAGTGGCTCATATCAACAGATTTTTATGGTTTGCAAAAGTTTTCAGCCTATTTTATTTTTGGCCCAGCCTATTCTCTTTCAAGCTTCATATATGAATTCTGGCCACACACAAGCTCACTCATACTTTGTTATATTAGAAGTTTATATAGATTCAAAGTCAATAAGTACTTAAATTCAATTTCACTTTTATTTAGTAATGGGTTGAATCATAATAAACAAACATCAAGGCATTTGCATAGAGTAGGTATTGTCAGAACTGAACGTGGACTGAACCCAAATGCACAACTCCGAGGCAAAAACTTCAGAAAAAGCAAAGTCTTTATTAAACAAAGTGACAAAAATAATAATCAATTGATGGGGAAAAGGCACAAAAAACTAAAGTCAAAAACAAAAGAAAATCACTCTATAGAGGAAAATCCAAAATCACTCTCACGAGGAAATTAAAAATCACTCTTACGAGGAACAAAGGTACTATGAGCTCCTTGAGATATGATGGTGTCTGAACATTGAGGGCTTTGTAGGTGAGGAGCAGAATTTTAAATTATATTCTGGATTTTACAGGGAGCCAATGCAGAGAAGCCAATACAGGAGGAATATGATCTTGTTTCCTGGTTCCTGTCAGAACTCATGCTGCAGCATTTTGAATCAGCTGGAGAGTCTTTGGAGACTTGGGGCAGCCTGATAATAAGGAATTGCAATAGTCCAGCCAAGAAGTAACAAATGCATGGACTAGTTTTTCTGCATCATTATGAGACAGGATGTGTCTGATTTCTGTAATATTACAAAGGCAGTCCTAGAAGTTTCTTTGATGTGGGAGTTCAGTATCATCAAGAGTAACAATATGGCCTGACACTAAGTTTCTGAGCTGCTTGTGGCCAATTACTATAACTTCAGTCTTGTCTGAACTCAAAAGCAGAAAACGACTAGTCATCCAGGTCTTTAAGTCAATTAATAGGCAAAATTTCCTTGAGGAGCCTGGTGGGGATCAGGTCTAAGAGACAGGCTGATGGTTTAGATGAAGAAATCATAGCAGTTAGTTGGTAAAGATCAATGGAAGAGAAACTTTCTAACAATCACTCGCTCCACTGCCCTTGCCACCCTTCCTTCCTGTTCTGTTCTGTACAGCTTCTGAGCCAAACTGTACAGCAGTAGGTCAGGAGGCTCATAATAACTTTATGTATTCTGAGAACTGGAGCCTGATAAAAACTCAGAGAATTCAGACAGGAACCTGGAGGGCGGCACACTATAACAAATTGAACTGGCTGTAATGTTTTCCAGGTTGGATGAGAAAACTAAGAACAAGGCTTTCAAATTAATTATAACTGAGTTTAGGTTTAGGATTGATTAAGAGACTACTGTAGAGTTGAAAATGGCTGCCACTCCACCTCCTTGGCCAGAGCCTTGAGGAATGTAAGCATTAAAGTGACTGGGAGGAGTAGATTCATTTAGACTGGCATAATCATCTTGCAGCATAGCCATGTTTCAGTGAGACAGAATAAGTCAAACTGATAATCTGAAATTAAATCGTTTACTTTAACAGATTTGGATGACAGAGATCAAATGTCCAATAATCCATATTTAATTCTCCAATTGTCATTTACTTTGGCAGTGGTGCTCTTAATTTTGATTAGGTTTTTATGACTCCTCTTCTGTTTACTTTTGATTTAATAAAGAATTTAGGTGGGCAGGGGGCAGAAACAGTCTCTGGGATCTTATATTGTGTAGCCTCTTGTAACACTACTGTCTGTGGAGTTACTAATATATGTACACACAAACACATACGGAGGTGAGGCTGCGGTAGGGATCGGCTCTTTAATGCACTTCAGTGTATCACACAACAGAGCAACCAATCACTGAACACACTGACACTGACAGTCAACACAGTTGAGCATTGGGCGCTTGATCTAATACACCACATCCCTCTTTTCCAAGACTAGGGAGTGGCTTGACACTCAGATTATTAATTCTAGTGTATCAGCATTGAACAAACCTCTTTTTAACCTGTATATGTCAATGACCAATAAAGCATGTCTACAACAAACCAGTGACTTTCACAAAATCACCATAAACAGTTTAAGTTTATACTTTATTGATCCCTCCTGGGGAAATTACTCTCTGCATTTTACCCACACAACGTGAACAAAACACACACACACACTGGCATGCACATGCACTAGAGACGCTGTGGCAGGGGCTTCCCTAGAAGGAGCGTCCTCAGTTCTCAGCTCCCAGTCCTCTAGTCTGAGACACCTGGACCTGAGTAACAACAAGCTGCAGGATTCAGGGGTTAAGCTTCTGTCTGCTGGACTGAAGAGTCCACACTGTACCCTGGAGACTCTCAGGTAAGATCAAGTTCCAGTTTGAAATGACTGCAGATATTTCTTGGAGTCCAACAATGCTGACTTTAGAAAGGGCCCATATTGAATGATTTTCATAGTTCATACAATCTTTGAGTTTTCCTATTTTGTTCTTGTCCAGCTTCACATATATGAACTTTGGATGAGATACACAAACTCACTTATGCTTTGATATGAAATGGTTTAGACCAGTGGTTCTCAAACTTTTTCTGTTGGGCCCCTTTGGAGGAAGAACCCCCCCCGAGTCCGAGTTGCTCCTAGATGCCATAGTTCCGCCTGCTACATGTTCTGACCTGGGAAAACACCCAGGAGCCATCTCATGTGCCCCTGGCAATCCCCACAGTTTGAGAAACGCTTCTTTAGACTATTACATGCCAGTGTTAATGACATCAGTAAAACTCAAACAGAAAAAATTTGTGACAACCTTTTATTTCACTCTGAAACCAAGATTTCAACTTAATACTAGGAAATGAGAACTGTAACAAAATATATTACATTTCTACCAATTAATAAATAATACTAATTAATACTAGTTAATAATAAAATTTAATATAATGTTCACTGATTAAATATTACGTTATCTACGTTATCCCACATTTTAGCTTCTCCTCTCAAGATAAACCCAGACACTGAAGAGGATTTTGGTGGGTCATCTTCTGAAGTTTTGTTCTTAAGACTCTGAGCTTCATCACATTGAATCTGAATTAAAATAATGGATCCCATTAAAAGAGCCAAGTCTCACCTTTAATGTGAGTATGTTGACATCAGTATAGAAAGAACTTTGTGGAGATTCAGCCCTTTTAGTGGTTCAAAAAGTCTCCAACTTGTTGAGAATAAAACAGAAAGGATTTGAATCAGAGCCCGTGAATGATCATCAATGTAGAAACTCCTCATTGGTTAGCAGGTGGATAAGGCTTTATTCCTTCACAGAACAAATCTGTGTTTGATCGGCTTTGGCCCATTTTCAAATGCAGGTCTTTTAGTTTTGATGTGATTGATTGTCCTTTCAACACAAATGTTGTGTTTGATTGTTTTCCTCTTCAGACTGAGCAGCTGTAACCTCTCAGAGAGAAGGTTGTGAAGCTCTGTCCTCAGTTTTCAGCTCCCAGTCCTTCTTAGTCTGCTGAGACACCTGGACCTGAATAACAGCAAGCTGCAGGATTCAGGATGAAGCTGCTGTCTTTGGACTGAAGAGAGTCCACACTGTACCCTGTAACTCTCCAGGTCAGATCAAGTTCCAGTTTGTTTGAATTGACTGCGGATATTTCTTTTGATTCCATCAATACTGACTTTAGAGAGGCCCATATCTAATGATTTTCACAGTTCATACAATCTTTTGAGTTTTTAGGTCTGTTTTGTTTTTGTCCAGCTTCATATTCTGTAGAGCTAGGGGTGGGCAATATGGGCAAAATATCTCATCGCGATTTTTTAGCAGTGGAATTCAGGATCACGGTATTTATCATGGTACTTTTTACAGTGAAGTTAATTTAGGGCCAAACTATTTCTCTATGTCAAAGCGTAGCATCTATCAGTTAAAAAAAGTCGCTTCTTTCCACTGTTTGCTCATTACTACTATGGCGTGCTTTTTATCAAAGGCTTTGTTATAGTTGGTTGTTTCTGTGTAATGTCTTTAGCTGTTACCACTGGCTGATGTGTGGATTGGCCTCGCTGCTTGGCTCTCACCAAATTGTTTCGGATGCTGCCTCTTCAGGTGGTTAAGGAGGTTCTGTTGTGTTGCCATCCGAAGCTTTCGAACCTTCTCTGTTAAACTTTGCAAATATGACAGTTGTTTGTGCTTTGTTTGGAGAAAACCAAAACCAGTTCCATAATAATAGTGTTGGGGGTGTAAAGAATATATGTATAAAGTGATCGTATTCAGAATAAAAATTCTGAGTAACTGTATTCCCATTACAGTTACAGTTTAAATAGATAGTATTCAGGGAATACGGTTACATTGTTGAAATCAATGGATTATGCAATGATACTCTGTTTCTGTTTCATGAGTTTATATTTATTTTCTGAACGAAGGCAAATTCGATGCGTGCCTCAGAAGCCCAGCTCCACGGAAAACAAACGTAAATAAACGACTCTACTTGCCTGACTCCAATGGGTCAGAATGGAGTCGGACGCGAACTTCCAGGAGCGTAGAGCTTGAGCTGCAGTGCAGGCAAAAACAGAGTCAGGACAGGAATGCGTCGGCAAGGACAGAAAAGCGTGCCATCAGAACCGTTACTTCTTCAACACTGTCCATACAACTGAAGTGGAGTTCTTTTTGGGGACCAACTCTAGCTTTCCGCTAGATTTATCGACTATGCCTATCTGCCATATGCCTTGACTGAAACAGCAAGGCTAGTAAAAAAAAAAAATCAGCACTGCTAGTGCTTCACCATGATTGGTTGTGAGTCATGTTCCGTCAAAAGCAGGCTGTTGGTTTCCCAAGGGCTTTTTAAACTTGTCATGCGATAAAAGCGTAAGTTATTAGAGCCGCAATTAATAAGATATGCCCTATAGAGCGATAATACGATCTCTCTCCCTCTGGCAGATCACAACACTTTCTAATCATCACGATCTAATATCATCATATCTAACACACTCTATGTAGAAATACATATATATGAACTCTGGCTGGGGAATGCACAAACTCATTTTATGATTTGTTGTGAAATTAGTTTGAACGATTACATGTCGAATTTTAATGACGGGTAAAAAACTACGACAGAAAAATTCCAGTGACAACTTTTTATTTCTACTATGAAACCAAGATTTTCAACTTATTGCTAAGTAAAGAGAACTGTAACAACATAGAGGCACATTTCTATCCAACTAATAAATACTAAGTGAAAAACATGAAGAACCAGATGAATGGATGAATGTTCCACTAATTAATGATTAATACTTAATAATTTAATATAAGGTCTCAATTAAGAGTAAGTTAAGGATTAATGTGAACAGTCAAAACATCTAGATCTTCTTCTAGATGTTCACTAATGAAATATTACTACAGTATCCCATGTTTTATCTCCTTTCAAGATAAACTCAGACACTGAAAAGGGATTTTCCTTTAAAAGCTTCACTTCTTGGGTTTTGGAATTTGACCCAGGTGTCAATCTACATATCTGACCCAATGGGTTGGAGTGAAACCAGTAAATATGCTTGTATACCCTCAGGTGAAGGGCAGTGGAAAGAATAAGAAAAAGGCTTGTGGAAGACCACTCCCTCAATGATGGCACCAATCTCACAGTGGACCAGATCTGCACATCTCTTGAGACCTCTGCCTCTCCACAACCTACTTGAAATACAATGAAGATTTCTACAGGCAGGAAAACACGGCCAAAGCATGGAGGTTTCCTGTTTCACCCACAGTGACCAACCCATACATGGAGGAAGCGGAGAGCAGAAATCTGTACTCCTTCAAGGGTTCCACTCCAACCCATTGGTTCAGATATGTGGTTGACGACTGGATTCCAGGTCAAAATCCAAGAGGTGGAAGCTTTCACAAAAGACATTAACTTGGTTAATGAAAAATATTAAGTTAACTAGGGAAATATTACGTATGACTACAAACCCCTTTCCTGACTGTAGGTACATGGAAAATGATGAGCCCTCACTGTTGAAATCTACTGTGTCGGTCAATACATTCAATAACTGCTTTTTTGACCCCATCATCCACTGAACACAAATTAGGGGTTATCAGAACCCCTATACCACCGGGGCACAAAACATCCCCACTACAACGAAGGAAAAAGAGAAAGAACACATATAAGGAAGGTTCTCCAGTAACTGTGTTTCCCAATGGCCTTCACCAAATCCCCAACAGACCCAAGTAGTGAAACATCACAACTAATTAACAGGAGGACAATTACAAACCAACGCAGAAATATTATGGTACCGTATGGGCTGAAGGGGTCAGAGTTTGTTTAAGCCCTAACACTTAAGACAGAAACTGGTACAATCAGCAAAATTCCCCAAAACAAGCTAAGGATGTCATCTGCAATGAAATGCACAGAGTAAGTTCCACTTGAAACATAGAGGAGACTAAACAACTACTCCAAAAATGCATGGCCCATCATAGACGAGCTAAGTCCTGGTCAAGACTATCCCATCCACATCTGGGCTCATGTGACTCTAGCGACTCACATGATGCTTAGTTTCTACAATCAGCCTAGGTACCTTCAGGTGCTAAGAAGTCCACTTGAGGCAGCCCAGCAGGAGCCACCCAAGGTGTGAACCTTGGTTTCAATTGCTCCCAGAGGTACCACCCACTAGGTGGGGTAGGGATGAGTTTAAATGTTTGGGCTCTCTAACCAGTCTCTAGAACTGTAGAAGCTTCTCAGATGAGAGGTGAAACATCTTCAAGCTTCAAACAAGCTAGTCTGAGAGACTTGGACCTCAGTAACAATGACCTGCAGGAGTTAGGGCTGAAGCTTTTGTCTGCTGGAGTGAAGAGTCCACACTGTACCCTGGAGACTCTCAGGTCAGATCAAGTTCCAGTTTGCTTGAAATGACTGCAGATATTTCTTGAGTCCAACAATGCTGACTTTTAGGCCCATATCTAATGGTATACAGTTTATACAATGTTTGAATTTTGTCTATTTTGTTTTTTGTCCAGCTTCAATTTTTGTAGAGCTCACACATATGAACTCTGGCTGAGATACACAAACACTTATGCTCTGTTATAAAGTGGTTTAGATGACTATATGTCAGTGTTAATGACATCAGTAAAAATATGACAGAAAAATTCGTGAGAACTATTTGTTTCACTATGAACCCAAGATTGCATGAAAGGACACACTCACTAATTAATAAGTTAATACTAATAATTTAATATAAGGTCTCAGTTAAGGAGTAAATTGAGGATTAATGTAAATAGTCAAACATCTAGATCTTCCTCTAGATGTTCACTAATAAAATATCACTACATTATCCCCAATGTTTTAGCTTCTCCTCTCAAGATACCTGCTGAGACACAGCTGTCCTGTACTTACAACTAATAAACAATTTTATCAGTGAATTCAAACTAAATCAAATCAGGAACCAACATTAACAGTTACAGTCAAGACCTGAAGTATTTGGACAGTTTTTGTTCTTAAGACTCAGCTTCATCACGTTGGATCTGAATAAAAATAATGGATCTTTACTTTAAAGAGCCAAGTCTCAGCTTTAATTTGAGCAGGTTGACATCAGTATAGAAAGAACTGTGTGGAGATTCAGCCTTTTAGTGGTTCAAATTTAACTGGACAAACACACATGAAGTGAAACAAACTCATCAGATTTGAACTCCCACTCCGGACGGCACCACCTCCCATGCGCCACCACCTGTGGAGGTGCCGAGGGACCACGTGTGCATTGTGGATTGGGCAGCAGTCGCCTGCGGACCTGGGCCTGGACCCAGATAAGCTGCAGATGATGACGGACGCCTTCAACTCAAATAAAAATAAATACAAATAAATATATATACATAGATATATACATTTGTACATGAAATGTGAGTAAATGTATATATTTAAAAATAACAACTTAATATGCATCCCTTAGCATCAGAGTACAAAGTAATTGACTCAAGGTGACACATAAAGTTGGCTCATAATTCCTAAAATCAAATAATTTTAATAAGAAAAAATCAAAACATGAGCCCTACTACACACACACATTATTACTAACACACACACATGGCTACTAATGCACATTTACACTACACTGCCATGCAATAAACCTATTTACACATTTTTGTTAATTCAGTACGCCACTTACAATAATAATAATTTATACATACAAGATTTTGTCTAAAATGACTGGCAACTTCAACTCTTTAAAAACATTCAAAAATACCTTAATTCTACCAAATATCAAATGCCGATACATGAACAAAATACGCTTATTGTGTAAAGTTAAGCAAGTTACTAATTAGCGTAATGAAAGACCGGCAAAACACTGGAACAAAGCCAAGACTCATCACCCCCATACACACATCTCCCAAACATTTCAAATCATTTTAAACATTTCTCCACACTTTTATCTTCCATGTACATACAATACTGAACAATGAAAAAGTAAAATTTGGTATTACTCTGTGGATTAAAGGAGGAGGACAAAAAGAAGCGAAGTTCCGCTTATTTTCAACTCATATGTGTAGAGCTCCCTCCTCACTAGACCCACTGCACCACACACACATCTCCTGGTGACATAGTACATCTACCTCCAGAGGTAAAGAGTAAAAATGTAAAATCACAGTTGCAGTAATTCAGTGATTTAAGAAAAAATAGGGGGTTATATGTATGGCATTTTTCCAACCTGCTAAAACTCCTCTTTGGTTAACAGGTGGATAAATAGCTGATATTTCTGCTTCACTGAACAAATCTGTTTTTGATGTTTGGTCTGGTCAGAGCAAACTGAGAGTTTTGTTCCTTTGATTGTCCTTTCAACACAAATGTTATTTGACTTTTTTTTTTCATTGTTTCCTCTTCAGACTGAGCAGCTGTAACATCTCAGAGAGAAGCTGTGAAGCCCTGTCCCTCAGTTCTCAGCTCCCAGTCCACCAGTCTGAGAGAGACCTGGACCTGAGTAACAATGACCTGCAGGATTCAGGGTGAAGCTTCTGTCTGCTGGACTGAAGAGTCCACACTGTACCCTGGAGACTCTCAGGTCAGGATCCATCAACCTGTTTAGCTGATGATTTGCTCATATCTGATTTACATCAGTGGCTATTTATATTAACTTGTTGTAGGATTGTTCAAAATAAATAAAAGTTCAGCAGAACTTTCTAGAATTTTTTCATTACTTCTCTTGTTTTTGCTTCAGTTGTTTTTTTTTTTGTTTTTGTTTTAATCCTACAGATGATGTTTAAGGAATTTGCCTTAAATACATTGAACCTGGACCAAAATGGACCAAAAACAAAACCAAA
>JAFBJY010000687.1:0-10569 GCA_016801885.1 Toxotes chatareus | reverse complement strand
AGTTCCAGAAACATGAGCAGACGGATTGGAAACACACCAGCACCTTAGTCAAACTTATTTAGAGGAGAAAAACAAATGGAAGGTAAAATGATGACTCTGGCTGTCCACTGTAACCGCCCATCGTGGTTTACAGAGCCATTTCCTGCTTCAGCTTACTACCACAAACTAGCATACAGACAGTATTTAAGAGAGCACAGTGAGGGATTATTAACAACACTTAGGCTGCTCACGATCAGGATAAACGTTTGGTTTGTGTCCAACCTCCTGATCATCTGACTGCTCATTTCTTCTTGACCTGTTGGACTTTTTAGCGATGCAGCCATGTTCCCAGATCTGACTTTATTTGAATGAGTACAGTCCCATCATAGACAACAGAACAGGTGGACGAAGAAAGTATTAAACAATATTCAAGGGAGTATTAGTGGAATGTTCATGTTCATTAGCCATGTATACAGCTTAGGTGCTTAGCTGCAGCCATTTTCAACTCAAGTCTATTAATTAAACCTAAACTCAATTATAACTCATTTGAAAGCCTTGTTCTTAGTTTTTTCACATCCAACCTGGAGAGATGTTGTTCTTTTTTCCGTGAAAAGATCAAAACCAACAATGAACTGATCTCACTAACACACATTTCCTGACCCAAACACTGGCTCTCTAACCAAATGTTTTCTCTTCTGTTGCTTTTTCTGATTCTTTGTGGTCTGATCTGTACGTGTGTTTTCTTGAGGCCACCCTGTGTCTCTCATATCTGAATGGACAAAAGCACAAAATAAACACTCAGCAAACAAAATAACATTCTTCATGTTTGAGTCACGTCTTCCAGAGATACAAAAATTTAGTACAGTGAGCAGTAATAACCACAGTACATCTTATACAAAAGACACATGCATTGAATTTGTTACAGTGTTGACAAAAGTCTTTTCTACAATAAGAGCCATGTGTCTGGAACGTTGCAGTCAGTTCACGAGCAGATCACGAGACACGTGACCAGACAAGGGAAATGTCAGTGAAGACCATAAAGTGCCACTATATGTAGACGTCATCTAAGTTTGTGTGTTCACTCTGTGAGTCACCTGCTCACTTCTATTCAGTTTAACTAAACTCTTTTTCTTCCCTGTATCCTCAGGTGTTTTGGGTCAGTGAGTCACTGAGGTTCACTGGTGAATCCACAAAAATTAGACACAGATTTATACAGTTCAGCTTCAGTAGTTATTTTTCAATGAACTTAGTCATTTCAAACTATTTGAAATGAAGCTTCTTTTTTGTTTGTCATAAGAGCTTGAGACACATTGTTTGTGCTGAAGGGACAAAAAGAAAACAAGTTTCTTATTACTGTTGTAACAGCTGAAGCCAAGAAGACGAGGGAAGAACCTAGACTCAGACTTGACAAAGGACAAACTGACAAAGAGACAGTGGAACAACAAGACATACACAGAGGGTAATTGGTCACAGATAATGGTGGGAAACAAGACAAAGACAGGAAGTAGACTAGGAACAGATACACAAGGAACGCGGCTTCAAAATAAAGTTTAAGTTTATACTTTATTAATCCCTCCTGGGGAAATGACTCTCTGCATTTTACCCACACAAAGTGAACAAAACACACACACAAGCACTAGAGACGCTGTGGCAGGGGGCTTCCCTAGAAGGAGCACGGTCAAGGAGGCCGATAACCAATATTTAGAGCCAATATTCATGCGCGGTAAAAGTGAAAATGTTGGCGTCAAAATTTTGAACAACACAAACTCAAACACTTAACTTCATTTAAATGCCTTAAGCATATGTTTATTAAACAGCTTCAGATTTGCAACATGTTAAAGGTTTTTCTTTTTATCTTAGACAACAGACATCTTTGTTTTAAAATTCTAACCAAAAGTGTAGGGAGGTCCCAGGGTCAGCAGCATCACTTATAAAGTTAACTTAACATTTAAATAAATAAATAAATAGCTTCCTGAAATTTTACAAAGTAAATAAAACAAAGTAAAATAAAATTTGCAGACTGTGGTGTTAAAAGCAGAGTTGTTCAGCGTGCACTCCAGTGAGACGGCTTCTCTTGCTCTGATAAATTGCAGAGACTTCACTGAAGACTTCAGTCTTTCCATCTGAAATGAGGGTTTGAAAAAAAGAGAGAGAGTTAAAAGTGGGGCCACATGCTGACATATGCTCAACCCATCATGCTTCATTTATTACAGCATTTGGGAAGCTGATTTTAGTAGATGTTTTTATTATGATCTCTCACTGGTCGCTGGATTAAAAAGAAGGCAGATGCCGATATGCATCAAAATGCGAATATCTGCGCCGATAATCGCTCGATCTCTACTGGTGTGTGTCATTTGTCCCTGTCTGACTTCTCCGCCTGTACATGTGTGTGTCCTGTGTGTGTATGTGTGTCAGGCCAGAGTGTGGTGACCTACTTGCCATTCCCTCAATTCACCTGCGCACCTGACAGCTATCACATCATCACCCCACCTCCAGTCATGAACATAGCATGAATGATACATTGAACATCAAGCTGTTTGTGGATTTGAGATAAAAGCAAATGATAAAGAATGTACATTACTAGGCATCAGTATGAAATCCATTACTCTATATGCAACAGACAGCATTTGAACCAGTCACCGTAGGACACACACACACACACACCCTGATACACACACACACACACACACAGGACAGCTTACCAATTCTCCAACACAGCTGTGGCCATAACAAGAACATAAACCTATATGATCAGTAACATAGAATGACTTATTGGATCATTTGGTATAGCAATCATTAAATCATTAAAGCTGTTCACCTGTGACTTTCCCTCTGTGACAGGTCAAAGATAATCATTACAATACAGGTCCAGGTGATGATCATTTATACTGAGCTATACTGTTCATGCTGCAGGTGACAAGGAAGCTAGGAGACCTGTTGAGGAAAACTAAACACTAAAAGATCAGTCTTGATATAGATAAAGAGATCACACAAATGGCAGGTCCTTGAATGCACAGTGTAAAGGTCATGTCATGTCATCATCTGCTGCTTATCTGGATCCAAGCTCAGGTCGCGGGGTCAGCCCACATTGCACCGAAGTCCCACGGCACAGTGTAAAGGTGTGTTTTCAAAGTTTTATCATTGTACAGAAATACTGTACATATTTTCTACTTTGACTTTCAGTATATTCCTGGAGGTCAGAAACATTGTCATATGTTGCTGCCTCTCTGAAAATGTCCCACTGGCTGGTCTCAGTAGCAGTGGTCTCATTCTAACCTGTCTGACCTCTGGCTTGACCTGTTTCACTCTGGGTTTGTAAGCTGGTGTGAGTATAACAGCTGGATGGTCAGAGTTACCAACATGGGGGAGGACAGCAGCTCTGGAAGAGTCCTTGTTGTTTGTAGACATTAGGTCCAGTGTGTCCTCTCCCCTGGTTGCAATGTCCACATAATTGTTTCCTTGTATTGAGTGAGACAGGTATTGATTGAGCTGCATTAACTAACTGTCATTGATAGTGGTGCTGAATTATGTTAGAATTTAAAGAACTTTCCAACATGTTGTCAGAATAATTATTGGATTTATTATTAGTGTTAGGAAAAAGCCTTTAAACCATTCAATTCAAAACACACAGGAAACAATACAGAAATTCAGAGGTTCATTAAAACTCTGGGACACACTGCTGCATTTAAATAACACATCACAGAGAGTTCAGACCTGTTAGATAAATGAGTTATATGGTTTAAAAAATCCAGATAAACAGAAAATGGAAGTTACAGAAAAAAGGTCTAAAGGAAGCTTGACCTCATGACCTCAGTATTTCTAAAGTCCTGACTACAGCCTTAATGAGAAGAGAAAATCTTCTGTTCAGCTCCTGAAGGTGAAACCCCAAATACACAGTCACAGTATTTCAGGAGTGGTACTTGTAGTGTTTCATGTAGTACTGAGAATGGGTGTAAAAGATTTAGAACATTTTAAATAATTGTATTAATGAGACAGTGTAAAAGTAGATGTTAATAGTCTTTAAGTGCCTCTAGTATAATATTTACATTTCTCAGAACTATAAAATATATAGGAATTCCAATTGGTGGGTTATTTTTAGAAGTAGTTGGTAGTGACTGTAGTGGTTGTTGTAGCAGTAGTAATATCTATACTACTTCCAGTACTAGTGAAAGTAATTACATCAGAGTAACTGATAGTGATTTAGCTTTGTTTACTGTTTGTCATTCTAATAACATGTTATACTATAATACAGTTTGTAGTTTGTATAATTGAATTATTATATTTGAAGAAAGGCTCCATTGTTTTTTCCAGTTTAAATGTTCTGCCTGCCTCAGTTTGTGAATTTGTTCCTGTACAAGCTCCAGTCATGTTCTCACATGAATGAAATGGCCAATCACAAAACTCAAAAGCCTCAGCCAATCAGAAAACTGGATTGCCTCTTCACCCTCTGAATTAAATGTTATCTGCAGTACCAGAGTGTGTTCAATAGTTAAATTACTGCATAACTCTGAACCTCCAAGATCTGCAAGACAGAAAAAATAATGTGGAAATTAGCTGCACTTCTCCATCACACCACATGATGGAGCTGATTAATCTGATTTATCACTTTGGGTTCAGCATCTGTGAATTAATAAAAAAAGACAGAGTCCAGGTGGAGGGTGGAGGAGGTGGAGGAGTCTCAGTGTGTCTGCAGAGACTGTGTAGAAGGACAGAGCAGCAGCAGAGCAGTCCAGATACACTGATGATTCTCTTTCAGATCCAGAGGAACACACAGGGATGATGGTGGACTTGACAGTGGAGCTGTTCTCAGAGCAGTTCAGACTGCAGCACTGAGAGTCTTCTCCACTTCTTCTGGTTCCTCTGTCAGTCACTGCTGGATGAAGCTCTCCTCTCCACTCTACCTCCCAGTAACATGGACCAATCAGAGCCTCTCTACACACAAGCTGCTGCTGCTTCAACCTCTCTGGATCATCAGGACACAGCTCGTCCTCTCTCAACACACACACCGTCCTCTTCACTCTCTCCTTTAGAAAGATCCCAGCCTCCATCTGTTGAGTGAAGAAGACAGACAACAGAGGTGATAAATCAGTGTTTACAGAGACTCACTTCATCAGCTGTCAGTCACTGATGCAGCACATCCAGTATAAAGAGCAGCAGGGACTTCAGTCCTGTTCAGAGCAGAAGTGGAGCAGCTGTGTAGTGTAGCAGCTTCCTCTCAGCTCTCATGTTAACGTATTGGAGTGAAGACACTGAGCTGGAAGCTCACACACCTGCAGAGACTTTTAGCATCAAGTCTGTTTACTCTGAACATTTCACTCAAGTCCACAGTGGAAATAAACTGCTGAGTCATGAAGCTTCATTACTGCACAAACAGTTTAGTGATGGATTCACTGCTGTTACATGTCAACTCATGTTCCATTTAAAGAAAGAGTCTCTGTGTGTTGATGAACATCTGATCTGCTTCTGAAATATCAGCTGACAAATAAACATGGAGGCTGTCACTGAAAGTATCTGACAGATGGACACATATACAGATGTGATCACTGGACTTCAGCAGAGGTTCTGCTCTGTATCAGACCACATGCTTCCAAAATGTCATGATGCGTCTCTGAAATCAGAGCCAGTGATTTGCAGGCTGCAGTCAGACTGATCTCAGAGCTGTGACAAAGATCAAACTCTTCAATTCTTTAGTGTTGATCAGAATTGATGCTAAGACACTTTGATGAATGAGGACCACTGTTTCTACACATCTTGTGAGGCTGTCAGCTGTAATCCAGCTCTACTTCCTGTAGACATGAACACAACAGTCATCTTCACATCACCTCAAACACATGATCACAATCAGGCTTGTGGCTGATCTGATTGGCTGACTGCTGTCTGTCTCTCCATTTTTCTGTCCAATCCTGAAGCCTGTCACCATTCTCCTCTCACAGCTTCAATGAGGAAAGCAGCCACTGAGAAGGTTGGAGGTTTACAGGAGACACTGGATCTTTGCTTTGATACAAACTGTGTTTAGGACAATACCGATGAAAGCAGCATGGACTGACTCCAACCCTCTACTGACCTCAGAGTCTCCAGTCTCCAGTCTGGACTCTTCACAAGATCAGACAGATCCTTCACTCCTGAATCCTGCAGGTTGTTCATCCTCAGGTCCAGGTGTCTCAGATGGGAGGGGTTGGACTTCAGAGCTGAGGCCAGAGAAGCACAGCTGATCTCTGACAAACTGCAGGACCTCAATCTGAATAAAGAATAAATCATGTGGATAAAAATCATTTCTAATCCAATCAGATATGTCCTAATCAATGAGCTTTCACTGACATGAGTAGAGGGACTTTGTCCTTCTCTTATTGTGGATCATCATAATGTCAGCCTTCTACACACATCATCCAAATGTTTTATCAGAGAACCTGCGGGCCAGTGGAAATTTGAATACGGGCCGCATTTGGCCCTCGGCTGGACTTTGCATACGCTTGATCTAGACAATTCCCCTGCGGAAATCGCGAGAGTGGTGCATTGCGCTGTTTTTAGGCCGTGTGTGTCTGGACTTGTATCTACAATTTAAAGTTTGAATGTGTGTGTCTGTCTCAATAGTGTGCGGTGCAGATGTGAATTGAAGGTATAGAGGTCCAATAGTGTGCATGCAAAACACTGGACCACTATTAACGCATTTTATTTGTTGGTGTCTTTCCAAACAGCCAGCGACTCTTTACAATACAACAAGATTTGCAGTTAATGGACTGAAACATGTCAAACCAACAGCGTGGTTCTTTAAGTCTTTGCTCCTTAAAACATTTAACAAGTCAATTCAACTCAATGAGAAAAGACCACAATTTACACTGTTGTGTTAAAGGTCGAAACACACACACACACACACACACACACACACACACTGAAGAACTGACATTAGTCCTGACACTTCATTGAAATGAACTTCAAAGGAAAGAAGTGTTTTTCAATTGATTTGTACAAATATTAGTTCTGAGGATCTTCTGTATATTGTTGTGATAAAAATGGACTTTGAACAACTCACACTGGACATTTTCTACACTTCATTTAGAAAACATTAGTCTGCTGACTGTGACAAATACCAGTGTGTGAGTTCTGAAGGTTTCATTGAAGTCAACAGACATTATTCATGACAACTGACTGAAATGAAGTGAAACTGAAGGAATAATTCTTAGTCTGAGAGAAGAAAAAGTCACAACATGGAACAACAACTATTTCAAATCTCATTTATTCATTCACTCATTCATTCATTCAAGATGAATGGATTCAAGTTGTGGATGAAGATAAACCAGGTTCAGTTGTGGATTAAAGATCTAAGATCTACAACAGTAACAGACAGTGAACTGACCTCAGAGTCTCCAGTCTACAGTGTGGACTCTCCAGAAAACCACACAGCAGCTTCACTCCTGAATCCTGCAGCTCGTTGTTACTCAGGTCCAGGTGTCTCAGATGGGAGGGGTTGGACTTCAGAGCTGAGGCCAGAGAAGCACAGCTGATCTCTGACAACCTGCAGGAGATCAATCTGAATAAAGAATAAATCATGTGGATAAAAATCATTTCTAATCCAATCAGATATGTCCTAATCAATGAGCTTTCACTAACATGAGTAGAGGGACTTTGTCCTTCTCTTATTGTGGATCATCATAACGTCAGCCTTCTACACACATCATCCAAATATAACCACAACATTCATACAACTATTCATGTCAACACAGATTCATAACATGCTGCTGAGCTCAGTCAAGTCTGGAATTAGAAGATAAAGATCAAATCAGACATGTTGGACTAAAAACTGACTTTGATTCACCACTGAAATGGATCAAACTTCAAATGTTCAGTCCTGATCCAGGAAAAATGTCTTGCTTGGTCCTGGTCTCTATCCTGCAGATCAGCTCAGGAAATCCACAACTAAACACATATTCAACTGAACAACAACTCTTTGATCCCAAATTACAGATGGATTTAATGAATAACTTTTGGAAAATGCTCAGCAGGAGTCACATACATACATACACATACATACAATTGAACACTAGTTCTATAAACCTCCCCAACTGAGGTTATTTTGTTTGGTCCCAAACACCTCAGAAACAGTTTATCTAATCATATAGTTACTCTGGATGGCATTAATTTAACCTCCAGTACGACTGTGAGGAACCTTGGAGTTATTTTTGATCAGGATTTGTCCTTTAACTCACATATAAAACAAGTCTCTAGGACCGCCTTCTTTCACCTGCGCAATATCAGTAAGATTAGGAACATTCTGTCTCAGAGCAATGCTGAAAAATTAGTCCATGCTTTTGTTACTTCTAGGCTGGACTACTGTAATTCCCTATTATCAGGATGTCCAGTTATCTCTCTAAAAAGCCTCCAGCTGATCCAAAATGCTGCAGCGAGAGTACTGACTGGAATTAGTAAGAGAGCTCATATTACTCCTGTACTAACTTCTCTTCATTGGCTTCCTGTAAAGTCCAGAATTGATTTTAAAATCCTTCTCCTTACATATAAGGCGCTCAATGGCCAGGCTCCTTCATATCTCAAAGAGCTGATAGTACCATATCATCCTAACAGACTGCTTCGTTCCCAGAATGCAGGTTTGCTTATGGTTCCCAAAATCTCTAAAAGTAGAATGGGAGGCTGAGCCTTTAGCTATCAGGCCCCTCTCCTATGGAACCAACTGCCAGTTTGGGTTCAGAAAGCAGACACCCTCTCTAATTTTAAAACTAAGCTTAAAACCTTTTTGTTTGACAAAGCTTATAATTAGTTGTAGTCCTAGTTATTTATTAAACTTATAGTTAGTCACAATTATCTCTATAGACACTGTTACAGTTAAGGATATAGCCCTTAGTAGGGCTGGCTCAGGCAACTGAATCATCCCCTAGTTATGCTGCTATAGGCCTAGGCTGCTGGGGGACATCCCATGATTTACTGCGCACTTCTTCTTCTTTCTCTTTCTCTCCTCAGACCTACTCTCAAATTTATTAGCCTTTATTACATGTCATTAACTCTGTGTCCTCTCTGTCCCGTAGTCCTGTGTTTGTTTCTCTCTGGTCTCTCTGTCTCTGTATCTCTCTGCAGGTACCTCTGGCTCCGGAGCTGCTTGTCCTATGGTCCTGGCTCCACCCACCTGCTGCTGTTTATTGTTTACAATGATCCATTTCTAACACGTTTAATGTTCCATTCTGCTACAGATAAATATTGGATCAATATTCTTTGCAGACTATAATGTAAATAATTACCAGTCATGACAGCTTTTTGCCTCTGTGCTCTGTTTCCTAACTGTAATCTGCTGAGCACACATTATCCAATAACTGTTCACTAACTGTAATGTAAATGCTGACCCTCTAACATTGTCCATTGTCTGTATTATGCTGCATGTCCTTCTCCCCCTCTCCTCCATTCCTAGCTGTCCTATCTTCCTCCTTTTCCTCCTTTCACCCAGCCCGACCATCAGCAGGAGGGTCCCCCATCTGAGCCAGGTTCTGCTCAAGGTTTCTTCCTGTTAAAAGGGAGTTTTTCTTGCCACTGTCGCCTTAAGTGCTTGCTCTGGGGTCAGGCTCTGGGTCTCTGTAAAGCGCTTTGAGACAATTTTGATTGTGGAAGGTGCTATATAAATAAAAGTGAAATGAATAGAATAGAATAGAATAGAATAAATAATAACAATAACAGTAACAATAACAACAACAATAACAATAATAATAATAATAATAATAATAATAATAATAATAATAATAATGCATTGTATTTGTTGATCTACAACAGTAACAGTGAACTGACCTCAGAGTCTCCAGTCTACAGTGTGGACTCTCCAGAAAACCACACAGCAGCTTCACTCCAGAATCCTGCAGGTTGTTGGCACTCAGGTCCAGGTGTCTCAGATGGGAGGGGTTGGACTTCAGAGCTGAGGCCAGAGAAGCACAGCTGATCTCTGACAAACTGCAGGAACTCAATCTGAATAAAGAATAAATCATGTAGATAAAAATCATTTCTAATCCAATCAGATATGTCCTAATCAATGAGCTTTCACTAACATGAGTAGAGGGACTTTGTCCTTCTCTTATTGTGGATCATCATAATGTCAGCCTTCTACAAACATCATCCAAATGTCACCACAACATTCATAACATGCTTGCATACCATACTGCTACTACTAGTAATAATAAGTAGAACATTTCTGCAGAAACTGTGAATGTGTCTTCTGTGTGGTGCATATTCAGGATAATCAGCTGTGAGATGTTGGATATTTGTACAAGTGGATGTGAGGGAGCATCATCCAGGAGCAGCTGAAGGACTTAGTGTGATGTTATTTGTGGCCCTGATAGTCCTACTAACATGTTATGCAGTGATATTGGTCATAATGTAACCATTGAAGGCTTTAACTGTATCACACAGGTTCACAAACACACTGAGTCATGTTTAAACCATTAAAGAGGACATTATATGGACTTTATTCATGTCCTGGAGACTTATCCTCACCCTGACCAGAGTCACTACAGGTATCAAGACCTTGTTGATATCATTAGTAACAGCTGTGTTGATCTGACTTAAAGCTGCTGTTTGATATTTCCTGCTAGGAGGACAAGA
>JAFBJY010000686.1:0-10588 GCA_016801885.1 Toxotes chatareus | reverse complement strand
AAGACTTTTTCCAGCATGGAAACACTATTTTGCATTAGAAGAAGCATTTGCAGAGTTTTCCTGTGTGTTTCATGATCTGCAGTACCTGGCACTTTTCGGGGCAACGTTGTGAAAACAAACTGGAATGGCTGGAAACGCTTGGTAAGGTTTCTGTCAGTTAGTGCTGAAATAGACAGCTGTGTCTAAAATATATTTGCTGGCGTCAAAATAAGACTGTTTCCCAGCGCCGAAACACTATTTTACATTAGAAGAAGCATTTTTCAGAGTTTTCCCGTGTGACTTTCATCTGCGGTACCTGGGACTTTCAGGGCAAACGTTGTGAAAAAACAGTCTATATATGGCCAGGAACGGTCAAATTTTTTACCGTTGAGCTGAAATGACAGCTTTCTTGTATCAAATGTGCTGCTTGCGTCCGTCAAGACTGTTTCCAGCATGGAAACACTATTTTACATTAGGGAAGAAGCATTTTGCAGAGCTTTAAGTGTGTTTCAGTGATTTGTACTGTGTGGTACTTTGTGGGCACACGCTGTGTCAGTTTTGCAGAGAATGGCTGGAAACGCTTAAAACAACGAAGTTTCAGTCAGTTAGTGCTGGAAATGAACGGTGTTTATCAAAATATGTTGCTGGCGTCAAAATAAGACTGTTTCCAGCATGGAAACACTATTTTTACCTAGAAGAAAAGCATTTCGCAGAGTTTTTCAAGTATGTTTCTGTGGATTTTGTACTGTGCGGTATTTCCAGGCACACGCTGTGAAAAACAGTCTCTATATGGCCAGGAACGGTCAAATTTTACCGTTTGAGCTGAAATGACAGCTTTGTATCAAATATGTTGCTGGCGTCAAATAAGACTGTTTCAGCATGGAAACACTATTTTACATTAGAAGAAGCATTTTGCAGAGTTTTCAAGTGTGTTTCTGTGATTTGTACTGTGTGGCATTTTCAGGGCACACGCCATGAAAATAGTCCTCATAATGGCCAGAAACGGTGAAATTTTACTCAGTTTGAGCTGAAATGACAGCTTGTATCAAATGTGTTGCTGGCGTCAAAATAAGACTGTTTCCAGCATGGAAACACTATTTTACATTAGAAGAAGCATTTGCAGAGTTTTCGGCGTGTTTCTTTCATCTGTACTGTGGCACTTTCAGGGCAAACGCTGGCGAAAAACAGTCCGATATGCGGTCAGGAACGGTTAAAACGGCAAATTTTACCGTTTGAGCTGAAATGACAGCTTTGTATCAAATATGCTGCTGGCGTCAAAATAAGACTGTTTCCAGCATGGAAACACTATTTTACATTAGAAGAAGCGCATTTTGCAGAGTTTTCCTGTGTGTTTCTTCATCTGCAGTAACTGGCACTTTCAGGGCAAACGTTGTGCAAAAACAGTCTCATATGGCCAGGAACGGTGAAATTTTTACCGCTTTGAGCTGAAATGACAGCTTTGTATCAAAATGTGCTGCTGGCGCTCAAATAAGACTGTTTCAGCATGGAAAACACTATTTTACATTAGAAGAAGCATTTCGTAGAGTTTTCAAGTATGTTTCTGTGATTTGTACTGTGTGGCATTTTTCAGGGCACACGCTGTGAAAAACAGTCCTCATAATGGCTGGAAACGGTGAAATTTTCACCGTTTGAGCTGAAATGACAGCTTTGTATCAAATGTGCTGCTGGCGTCAAAATAAGACTGTTTCCAGCATGGAAACACTATTTTACATTAGAAGAAGCATTTCGCAGAGTTTTCAAGCATGTTTCTGTGATTTGTACCAGTGGCATTTTCAGGGCACACGCCGTGTCCCAGACACACAGAGAATGGCTGGAAACGGTGAAACGGCAAGTTTCAGTCAGTTTGTGCTGAAATGAACGGCTGTATAAAATGTGTTGTTGGCGTCAAAATAAGACTGTTTCAGCATGGAAACACTATTTTACATTAGAAGAAGCATTTCGCAGAGTTTTCAAGTATGTTTCTGCAATGATTTGTACTGTGTGGCATTTTCAGGGCACACGCTGTGAAAAACACACAGTCTCACTGTGTGGTATATGGCCAGCTTAAAACGGTGAAATTTTACCGTTTGAGCTGAAATGACAGCTTTGTATCAAATATGTTGCTGGCGTCAAAATAAGACTGTTTCCAGCATGGAAACACTATTTTACATTAGAAGAAGCATTTTTAGCAGAGTTTTCAAGTATGTTTCTTTGGGATCTGCACTAGGCACACGCTTTGCATTTTCAGGGCAAACGCTGTGAAAAGATTTTCAGACACACATAGAATGGCTGGAAACGCTTAAAACGGCAAGTTTCAGTCAGTTAGTGCTGAAATGAACGGTGTGTTCTAAAATATGTTGCTGGCGTCAGTAATAAGACTGTTTCAGCATGGAAACACTATTTTACATTAGAAGAAGCATTTCGCAGAGTTTTCTGCATGTTTCTTTGATTTGTACTGTAGCATTTTCAGGGCACACGCTGTGAAAACACAGTCTCCATGCGGCCAGGAACGGTGAAATTTTACCGTTTGAGCTGAAATGACAGCTTTGTATCAAATGTGCTGCTGGCGTCAAAACAAGACTGTTTCCAGCATGGAAACACTATTTTACATTAGAAGAAGCATTTCAGAGAGTTTTCAAGTATGTTTCTGTGATTTGTACTGTGTGGCATTTTCAGGGCACACGCTGTGTCCCAGACACACAGAGAATGGCTGGAAACGCTTAAAACGCAAGGGCAAGTTTCAGCCAGTTAGTGCTGAAAATGAACGGTGTGTCTAAAATATGTTGCTGGCGTCAAATAAGACTGTTTCCAGCATGGAAACACTATTTTACATTAGAAGAAGCATTTCGCAGAGTTTTCAAGCATGTTTCTGTGATTTGTACTGTGTGGCATTTTCAGGGGCACACGCTGTGAAAAAGACAGTCTCAGATGGCCAGGAACGGTGAAATTTTCACCGTTTGAGCTGAAATGACAGCTTTGTATCAAATGTGCTGCTGGCGTCAGAAAATAAGACTGTTTCCAGCATGGAAACACTATTTTACATTAGAAGAAGCATTTCGCAGAGTTTTCAAGTATGTTTCAGCGGATTTGTACTGTGGTATTTTCAGGGCACACGCTGTGTCCCAGACACACAGAGAATGGCTGGAACGCTTAAAACGGCAAGTTTCAGCTCAGTTAGTGCTGAAATGAACGGTGTGTTCTAAAATATGTTGCTGGCGTCAAATAAGACTGTTTCCAGCATGGAAACACTATTTTACATTAGAAGAAGCATTTCGCAGAGTTTTCCTGCATGTTTCTGTGGGATTTGTACTGTGTGGCACTTTCAGGGCAAACGCTGTGAAAACAGTCTCATATGGCTGGAACGGTGAAATTTTTACCGCATTGTTTGAGCTGAAATGACAGCTTTTGTATCAAATGTGTTGCTGGCGTTTGTAATAAGACTGTTTCCAGCATGGAAACACTATTTTACATTAGAAGAAGCATTTTTGCAGAGTTTTCCTGTGTTTCTTTTCATCTGTAGTACCTGGCACTTTCAGGGCAAACGTTGTGAAAAAACAGTCTCATATGGCCAGGAACGGTGAAATTTTACCGTTTGAGCTGAAATGACAGCTTTGTATCAAATGTGCTGCTGGCGTCAAATAAGACTGTTTCCAGCATGGAAACACTATTTTACATTAGAAGAAGCATTTCGCAGAGTTTTCAAGTATGTTTCTGTGATTTGTACTGTGTGGGCATTTTCAGGGCACGCTGTGTCCCAGACACACAGAGAATGGCTGGAAACGCTTAAAACGGCAAGTTTCAGTCAGTTAGAGCTGAAATGAACGGTGTGTATCTAAAATATGTTGCTGGCGTCAAAATAAGACTGTTTCAGCATGGAAACACTATTTTACATTAGAAGAAGCATTTTGCAGAGTTTTCAAGTATGTTTCATCTGCAGTACTGCTGGCACTTTCAGGGCAAACGTTGTGAAAACAGTCTCATATGGCCAGAACGGTGAAATTTTACCGTTTGAGCTGAAATGACAGCTTTGTATCAAATGTGCTGCTGGCGTCAAAATAAGACTGTTTCCAGCATGGAAACACTATTTTTACATTAGAAGAAGCATTTCGCAGAGTTTTCAAGCATGTTTCTGTGATTTGTACTGTGTGGCATTTTCAGGCACACGCTGTGTCCCAGACACACAGAGAATGGCTGGAAACGCTTAAAACGGCAAGTTTCAGTCAGTTAGTGCTGAAATGAACGGTGTGCTTTGTAAATATGTTGCTGGCGTCAAATAAGACTGTTTCCAGCATGGAAACACTATTTTACATTAGAAGAAGCATTTCGCAGAGTTTTCAAGTATGTTTCTGTGATTTGTACTGTGTGGCACTTTCAGGGCAAACGCTGTGAAAAACAGTCTCATATGGCCAGGAACGGTGAAATTTTACCGTTTGAGCTGAAATGACAGCTTTGTATCAAATGTGCTGCTGGCGTCAAATAAGACTGTTTCCAGCATGGAAACACTATTTTACATTAGAAGAAGCATTTCGCAGAGTTTTCAAGTATGTTTCAGTGATTTGTACTGTGTGGCATTTTCAGGGCACACGCTGTGTCCCAGACACACAGAGAATGGCTGGGAACGCTGAAAACGGCACCGTTTCAGTCAGAGCTGAAATGAACGGTGTATCAAAATATGTTGCTGGCGTCAAAATAAGACTGTTTCCAGCATGGAAACACTATTTTACATTAGAAGAAGCATTTCGCAGAGTTTTCAAGTATGTTTCTTTCATCTGCAGTGTGTGGCATTTTCAGGGCAAACGCTGTGAAAACAGTCTCATATGGCCAGGAACGGTGAAATTTACCGTTTGAGCTGAAATGACAGCTTTGTATCAAATGTGCTGCTGGCGTCAAATAAGACTGTTTCCAGCATGGAAACACTATTTTACATTAGAAGAAGCATTTCGCAGAGTTTTCAAGTATGTTTCTGTGATTTGTACTGTGTGGCATTTTCAGGGCACACGCTGTGTCCCAGACACACAGAGAATGGCTGGAAACGCTTAAAACGGCAAGTTTCAGTCAGTTAGTGCTGAAATGAACGGTGTTTCTAAATATGTTGCTGGCGTCAAATAAGACTGTTTCCAGCATGGAAACACTATTTTACATTAGAAGAAGCATTTCGCAGAGTTTTCAAGTATGTTTCTGTGATTTGTACTGTGTGGCATTTTCAGGGCACACGCTGTGAAAAACAGTCTCATATGGCCAGGAACGGTGAAATTTTACCGTTTGAGCTGAAATGACAGCTTTGTATCAAATGTGCTGCTGGCGTCAAAATAAGACTGTTTCCAGCATGGAAACACTATTTTACATTAGAAGAAGCATTTCGCAGAGTTTTCAAGTATGTTTCTGTGATTTGTACTGTGTGGCATTTTCAGGGCACACGCCAGTGTCCCAGACACACAGAGAATGGCTGGAAACGCTTAAAACGGCAAGTTTCAGTCAGTTAGTGCTGAAATGAACGGTGTTTCTAAAATATGTTGCTGGCGTCAAATAAGACTGTTTCCAGCATGGAAACACTATTTTACATTAGAAGAAGCATTTTGCAGAGTTTTCCTGTGTATGTTTCTGTTCATCTGCAGTACCTGGCACTTTCAGGGCAAACGCTGTGAAAAACAGTCTCATATGGCCAGGAACGGTGAAATTTTACCGTTTGAGCTGAAATGACAGCTTTGTATCAAATGTGCTGCTGGCGTCAAAATAAGACTGTTTCCAGCATGGAAACACTATTTTACATTAGAAGAAGCATTTCGCAGAGTTTTCAAGTATGTTTCTGTGATTTGTACTGTGTGGCATTTTCAGGGCACACGCTGTGTCCCAGACACACAGAGAATGGCTGGAAACGCTTAAAACGGCAAGTTTCAGTCAGTTAGTGCTGAAATGAACGGTGTGTGTAAAATATGTTGCTGGCGTCAAAATAAGACTGTTTCCAGCATGGAAACACTATTTTACATTAGAAGAAGCATTTCGCAGAGTTTTCAAGTATGTTTCTGTGATTTGTACTGTGTGGCATTTTCAGGGCACACGCTGTGTCCCAGACACACAGAGAATGGCTGGAAACACGCTTAAAACGGCAAGTTTTACCAGTTAGTGCTGAAAACGGTGACAGCTTTTCTCAAATGTTGCTGGCGTCAAATAAGACTGTTTCCAGCATGGAAACACTATTTTACATTAGAAGAAGCATTTCGCAGAGTTTTCAAGTGTGTTTCTGTGATTTGTACTGTGTGGCACTTTTCAGGGCACACGCTGTGAAAACAGTCTCATATGGCCAGGAACGGTGAAATTTTACCGTTTGAGCTGAAATGACAGCTTTGTATCAAATGTGCTGCTGGCGTCAAATAAGACTGTTTCCA
This sequence comes from Toxotes chatareus, assembly GCA_016801885.1. Lineage (NCBI taxonomy): Eukaryota > Metazoa > Chordata > Actinopteri > Toxotidae > Toxotes > Toxotes chatareus. The sequence goes on along the minus strand of JAFBJY010000686.1, from coordinate 4,223 downwards.
GCATGGAAACACTATTTTACATTAGAAGAAGCATTTCGCAGAGTTTTCAAGTATGTTTCTGTGATTTGTACTGTGTGGCATTTTCAGGGCACACGCTGTGTCCCAGACACACAGAGAATGGCTGGAAACGCTTAAAAACGGCAAGTTTCAGTCAGTTAGTGCTGAAATGAACGGTGTTTCTAAAATATGTTGCTGGCGTCAAAATAAGACTGTTTCCAGCATGGAAACACTATTTTACATTAGAAGAAGCATTTCTGCAGAGTTTTCAAGTATGTTTCTGTGATTTGTACTGTGTGGCATTTTCAGGCACACGCTGTGAAAAACAGTCTCATATGGCCAGGAACGGTGAAATTTTACCGTTTGAGCTGAAATGACAGCTTTGTATCAAATGTGCTGCTGGCGTCAAAATAAGACTGTTTCCAGCATGGAAACACTATTTTACATTAGAAGAAGCATTTCGCAGAGTTTTCAAGTATGTTTCTGTGATTTGTACTGTGTGTGGCATTTTCAGGGCACACGCTGTGAAAAACAGTCTCATATGGCCAGAAACGGTGAAATTTTACCGTTTGAGCTGAAATGACAGCTTTGTATCAAATGTGCTGCTGGCGTCAAATAAGACTGTTTCCAGCATGGAAACACTATTTTACATTAGAAGAAGCATTTCGCAGAGTTTTCAAGTATGTTTCTGTGATTTGTACTGTGTGGCATTTTCAGGGCACACGCTGTGTCCCAGACACAGTCAGAGAATGGCTAGGAACGCTGAAATTTTCACCAGTTTGAGCTGAAATGACAGCTTTGTCTCAAATGTGTTGCTGGCGTCAAATAAGACTGTTTCCAGCATGGAAACACTATTTTACATTAGAAGAAGCATTTCGCAGAGTTTTCAAGTATGTTTCTGTGATTTGTACTGTGTGGCATTTTCAGGGCACACGCTGTCCCAACAACAGTCTCATATGGCCAGGAACGGTGAAGTTTCACCGTTTGAGCTGAAATGACAGCTTTGTATCAAATATGCTGCTGGCGTCAAATAAGACTGTTTCCAGCATGGAAACACTATTTTACATTAGAAGAAGCATTTCGCAGAGTTTTCAAGTATGTTTCTGTGATTTGTACTGTGTGGCATTTTCAGGGCACACGCTGTGTCCCAGACACACAGAGAATGGCTGGAAACGCTTAAACGGCAAGTTTCAGTCAGTTAGTGCTGAAATGAACGGTGTATCTAAAATATGTTGCTGGCGTCAAAATAAGACTGTTTCCAGCATGGAAACACTATTTTACATTAGAAGAAGCATTTCGCAGAGTTTTCAAGTATGTTTCTGTGATTTGTACTGTGTGGCATTTTCAGGGCACACGCTGTGAAAAAACAGTCTCATATGGCCAGGAACGGTGAAATTTTACCGTTTGAGCTGAAATGACAGCTTTGTATCAAATGTGCTGCTGGCGTCAAAATAAGACTGTTTCCAGCATGGAAACACTATTTTACATTAGAAGAAGCATTTCGCAGAGTTTTCAAGTATGTTTCTGTGATTTGTACTGTGTGGCATTTTCAGGGCACACGCTGTGTCCCAGACACACAGAGAATGGCTGGAAACGCTGAAAACGGCAAGTTTCAGTCGTTTGAGCTGAAATGAACGGTGTGTATCAAATATGCTGCTGGCGTCAAAATAAGACTGTTTCCAGCATGGAAACACTATTTTACATTAGAAGAAGCATTTCGCAGAGTTTTCAAGTATGTTTCTGTGATTTGTACTGTGTGGCATTTTCAGGGCACACGCTGTGAAAAACAGTCTCATATGGCCAGGAACGGTGAAATTTTACCGTTTGAGCTGAAATGACAGCTTTGTATCAAATGTGCTGCTGGCGTCAAAATAAGACTGTTTCCAGCATGGAAACACTATTTTACATTAGAAGAAGCAGTTCGCAGAGTTTTCAAGTTGTTTCTGTGATTTGTACTGTGTGGCATTTTTCAGGGCACACGCTGTGTCCCAGAAACACAGAGAATGGCTGGAAACGCTTGAAACGGCAAGTTTCAGTCAGTTAGTGCTGAAATGAACGCTGTGTCTCAAATATGTGCTGGCGTCAAAATAAGACTGTTTCCAGCATGGAAACACTATTTTTACATTAGAAGAAGCATTTCAGAGTTTTCAAGTATGTTTCTGTGATTTGTACTGTGTGGCATTTTCAGGCACACGCTGTGAAAAAACAGTCTCATATGGCCAGGAACGGTGAAATTTTTACCGTTTGAGCTGAAATGACAGCTTTGTATCAAATGTGCTGCTGGCGTCAAATAAGACTGTTTCCAGCATGGAAACACTATTTTACATTAGAAGAAGCATTTCGCAGAGTTTTCAAGTATGTTTCTGTGATTTGTACTGTGTGGCATTTTCAGGGCACACGCTGTGTCCCAGACACACAGAGAATGGCTGGAAACGCTTAAACGGCAAGTTTCAGTCAGTTAGTGCTGAAATGAACGGTGTTTCTAAAATATGTTGCTGGCGTCAAATAAGACTGTTTCCAGCATGGAAACACTATTTTACATTAGAAGAAGCATTTCGCAGAGTTTTCAAGTATGTTTCTGTGATTTGTACTGTGTGGCATTTTCAGGGCACACGCTGTGTGAAAAACAGTCTCATATGGCCAGGAACGGTGAAATTTTACCGTTTGAGCTGAAATGACAGCTTTGTATCAAATGTGCTGCTGGCGTCAAATAAGACTGTTTCCAGCATGGAAACACTATTTTACATTAGAAGAAGCATTTCGCAGAGTTTTCAAGTATGTTTCTGTGATTTGTACTGTGTGGCATTTTCAGGGCACACGCTGTGTCCCAGACACACAGAGAATGGCTGGAAACGCTTAAAACGGCAAGTTTCAGTCAGTTAGTGCTGAAATGAACGGTGTTTCTAAAATATGTTGCTGGCGTCAAATAAGACTGTTTCCAGCATGGAAACACTATTTTACATTAGAAGAAGCATTTCGCAGAGTTTTCAAGTATGTTTCTGTGATTTGTACTGTGGGCATTTTCAGGGCACACGCTGTGAAAACAGTCTCATATGGCCAGGAACGGTGAAATTTTACCGTTTGAGCTGAAATGACAGCTTTGTATCAAATGTGCTGCTGGCGTCAAATAAGACTGTTTCCAGCATGGAAACACTATTTTACATTAGAAGAAGCATTTCGCAGAGTTTTCAAGTATGTTTCTGTGGATTTGTACTGTGTGGCATTTTCAGGGCACACGCTGTGTCCCAGAAAAAGAGAAGTCTCATATGGCCAGGAACGGTGAAATTTTACCGTTTTGAGCTGAAATGACAGCTTTGTATCAAATGTGCTGCTGGCGTCAAAATAAGACTGTTTCCAGCATGGAAACACTATTTTACATTAGAAGAAGCATTTCGCAGAGTTTTCAAGTATGTTTCTGTGATTTGTACTGTGTGGCATTTTCAGGGCACACGCTGTGAAAAACAGTCTCATATGGCCAGAAACGGTGAAATTTTACCGTTTGAGCTGAAATGACAGCTTTGTATCAAATGTGCTGCTGGCGTCTAAATAAGACTGTTTCCAGCATGGAAACACTATTTTACATTAGAAGAAGCATTTCGCAGAGTTTTCAAGTATGTTTCTGTGATTTGTACTGTGTGGCATTTTCAGGCACACGCTGTGAAAAACAGTCTCATATGGCCAGAAACGCTGAAAACGGCAAGTTTCACCGTTTGAGCTGAAATGACAGCTTTGTATCAAATGTGCTGCTGGCGTCAAAATAAGACTGTTTCCAGCATGGAAACACTATTTTACATTAGAAGAAGCATTTCGCAGAGTTTTCAAGTATGTTTCTGTGATTTGTACTGTGTGGCATTTTCAGGGCACACGCTGTGTCCCAGACACACAGAGAATGGCTGGAAACGCTTAAAACGGCAAGTTTCAGTCAGTTAGTGCTGAAATGAACGGTGTTTCTAAAATATGTTGCTGGCGTCAAATAAGACTGTTTCCAGCATGGAAACACTATTTTACATTAGAAGAAGCATTTTGCAGAGTTTTCCCGTGTGTGTTTCTTTGATCTGCAGTACCTGGCACTTTTCAGGGCAAACGCTGTGAAAAACAGTCTCATATGGCCAGGAACGGTGAAATTTTACCGCTTGAGCTGAAATGACAGCTTTGTATCAAATGTGCTGCTGGCGTCAAAATAAGACTGTTTCCAGCATGGAAACACTATTTTACATTAGAAGAAG
>JAFBJY010000685.1:0-10597 GCA_016801885.1 Toxotes chatareus | reverse complement strand
ATGTTGTGATGTGGGGAACAGTCAGAGAGAACATGGATCCCTGAACCGTTCAATGCAAAGCTTCAGGTTAACTCTACAACAGGCGCTCAGTCTGGTTACATCTGCTGTTCTGTTTGCGTCATGGTGTTGTAGAGAACCACGACACAGGAGGTTCCACTATCAAATCAGAGCATTGACCAGTTCTACGTCTTCATTACACACATCTCCTCCTATTTCACTGAAACACCATATGTTCTTCAGACTTGATGCTGTGGGAGCTTGGGAGGAAAACAACAACAGTCAGTGCAGCTAGTCATCAAGTTCCCAGCTGCTTTGACAGCAGGCCAATGGCTGAGACTCAGTGGACGTGTGGTTGTTTAATACAAACTAAGTAACAGCTCAGGATTTGTCACTCTCCCCTCACTGCAACAGAAATCCAAGGCAGCCTTTAAACCACGGGGGTGGAGTTTAAGCCTCAGTGCTGTGCTCACTCTCTTACTGTCTGGTGTCACACTGCTCACCTGAAAGCTTTGCTGTCATTTAATGCTATTGCTGCAGCTGCTGCTGCTGTTCATGTAGCATTTAATAAGTCGCTCCTCCACCCAGCATGCACCTGTAGGCTGAGTCTACCTCCCAGTGGAGGGATGTTATTATGGTCATTCCCTTCTCTCCAGCTGTGCTGAGCTCTGTGTCAGTCAGAGCCCACACACCCAACATCACTGCTATACATGTTCTGCATTCTTATAGTATAATTCATATAATAATTCATATAATAATAATTTAATGAATAAACAATAAACTTTAATACCTCACCTCAGTGAAGGTAAACGCTGACGGTTGCTGTGATGAAGTCCACCCCGCTGCCGTTCCCGCTTCTGGACACGGTTATGAGGGTGGATGTTACTGTGCCACTTGTCCGGATCCTGGCGTGACTGGTTGATGTGTTGATCCTCGAACCAGTCACTGGGCAGCGTCAGAGTTACCACACACAGCCCAAGAGGAGGCTGGGAAACACGACAGGTAGATGGACAGGTTAAGGCAAGTAGAGGGAAAAGGTGAAAGGAATGACAGAGGAAGACAGAGAGACGACGCTACAGGCTGAGAGAGAACCTGGTCCTCACCTGTGTGATACAGGAGGCCTTGTGCTCCTGTGTCTCCTTGAAGGCGTGCAGAGTGATGCAGGTCCTTCGGCTGCTGGTGCCGCCCCGCTTGTGGAACAGCGTCCTCACCCTGAACCTCTCCTGCCCTCCTGCATCCCTCTCTCTCTCCACATGCTCTGAGAGGAGGGAGGCAGACAGAGGGGGAGAGAGAGGGAGGACATCCTCTGATATGAGCTGTGGAAAGACACAGAGAGGTATGTAGCTAGTTAGCTTTACATTGCCATTCTGAGTCAACTCATCTACAAACCTCACCTGTCCTTTTTCCTCTTACCTGTGTAACTGAGTAAGGGCCGAATGAAGCCTGGAGGCCAGGTCTGGGGCCCCAGCTGGGTGTGGGCACCATGAAGAGGCTCTGGGAGAAGGAGAAGGGGCTGGAGTTGGAGAAAGAGGGCCGAGCTCCGCCTGGGACAGAGGCAGGAACTGCCAGGGAGGAGGGATGGCCGACATGCGGACTGGCAGAGAGAGAGGGAGAGGGAGGCTGCAGGAGGGATGGAGGGACTGAGGGTGAAAAAAAAAAAAAGAGCAGGAGGTGTCAACCAAAGAGTCAGAGACTAAGGAGTCTAACAAAGTCCACAATGAGGAAAACAATCCTACTCTTCAAAGTTTCCCTGTACTGTACATCACAACTGGTTTGGGGCCAGCTGTGGTCCAGTATACAACTGAGTGATGAGGAAACTTGAAGCCACATACATGGACTTTTCAGAGGAGACGTCTTATGTCCAGCAGTTAAACTCTTTAAATCCTGTGCAGTATTTACATACTCACTGATTCTGTTTTATAAACAGTTTTAAGAATTCTTAACCAGGTAATTTATAAATTTTGTTTTGGTTTGAAAACCAAGTTAACCTCACTGTGATTCTGATGTTCAATTCAATTCAATTCAATTTTATTTATATAGCGCCTTCCACAATCAAAATAGTCTCAAAGCGCTTTACAGAGACCCAGAGCCATTGTGAAGACTCACCTGTTAAAAACATCCAGAAGAGCAGCAGCATGCTACTTCCACTTCTGCCCCAGCACACAGCAGACCAGCTGACACCTGCCATCACCTGTGACCTGATGCAACAAACTGTCTTCTGAAACCGAGCAAATTTTGATTGCTGATGAAGACCATGTGATACAATCAAAAGCTCCACACACAGTTCCAAAGATGGAGGATAAATCCATCAGACTCTGGCCCTAACTGAATGTTTTACAGAAGTGTGAATCCTCTGATTTGTTGACAGCAAAACCAGCCTTAACCTTTACTGCAGACACTGAACAACTGTAAATCAAGCTGCAGTCCTGTTCAAATGTAGCTCCAGATGAGTTAGCTATGTGACAATGATGTTAGCAATGAAGTGATGGATGATGGTCACATACTCAGGTCAGTGAACTAACACTACAGTCAGGTGTCCTGGATACAGAGGCAAGGCCAAGCTAAATAAAAACCAAGTGTGAAAGTCTTTTTTTATGTCTATTTTCATTTTCACTGGAAAATTCATTCATTGACATTTCAAACAAAAGTCATTCCTTTCTGGAAAACAAGGGCTCTGATTGGTTCAATGACTAATGGGCCCTACAAACAGAAGATAACCCCCAAAGGTCTGTGTCAGTGTTAAAAACAAAGAGGTTTGATGGGGTGTGAAAATTTGCTCAGGGCCGCAGAAAGGCTCTGCTTCTGCCACCAATCAGAGCCTCCACATGCAGCGTCACAGAGGGATACACAATAAGCAAACAATGTTTTACAGTATTTCCTGTGAACATTCAGACATTCACATTCTCACACACACAAACACACACACCTCAGCTGGGAAGAATGAGTTTAAGTTCAGACACTGCTCTGCATAAGATCAAAGACAGCAGCTGAACATACAGCTAAATATATCAGATGTGTGTTATCCACGTGTTCAGTCCCTGTGAAGAGGTCAGATTGTTATACCACACACACGCACGCACGCGCACACCCACACAGTGTGGATATATTATGCATACTCATGAATTGTTTCTTTCCATCTTCACTCCTTCACTTACTGTTTTTTTTTTTCATGGACACACACACACACACACACACACACACACACACACACACACACTGGAGTTTTACCCACCTGTATCTGTCTGTATCAGCTCCAGGTTACAGTTTTTCTTCGAGGCATTTTGTGAGCAGGTTGAGCCCTCTGTTATTGCTCGGGGCCATTTCACAGCTTCCGACAGGAATAAAAAAAAAATAAATACTTCACAACAAAAACTATTTAAAAAATAAAATCAATAAAAATAAACAGTAAAATGCTCTTTTTTTGCCTCTCTCTCTCTTCTTCTCTGGTCTGCTGCTGCTACAAACCTCCACTCTCTCTCTCCGCTCTCTGTGTGCCAGATTCACACAATACGGATTTATGTGTTTAAAACGGTAAATAATCCCCCCGTTATGTCCCTCCTCCCTCCCCTTCTTTAGAATCTCATTTATTTTCTTATAGATTTTGCTTCTTCCTCTCTCCCTTCCCCTTCCTCAGCCCTTCCCTCTGAGTTACTTCTTTTTGATCACCCCTCTCTTTTGTCTTCTTCTTCAAGTTATTTTTTACTAAAGAAAAGGACACTCTTTTGAGTGAGTTCATGTGTGTGTGTGTGTGTGTGTGCGTGTGCCTTACTGTGTCTGGATGGTGGAGAATCAGGGCGTCTCCATCACACACCAGTTACAATGGTGACGAGTGTGTGTGCAGTCTGTATTGTAATTAAAGACAAACTGTCTCTGGAAGCCTCAGACATTGTATGGTAGCTGTGCATTAAGATGACAATGTGTAATTTGAAGCTTAGCAGTTGAAGTGGAGCGCTTGTCAGAGCAGCAGCTCTGGACTGTAAATCCCACTGTCGGCTGGACTCGATGAGCGTGAGGGCTCCACGTTCCTGCTTTATTTCACCATTTGTCTCATGTCACATGGTACATGTGTGATGGCAGCCTTGACAGGACGCTGACTATATTGTCATAATCTGTAAATGGAGAGGTAAATATAGGTAATGAGTGGCGTCAAGAATAGTGAATCATGTCTTGGAAAAAAACAGTCATCACAAGAAAAACTGTCTAAATGTGAGCTGTATGTTTTCCTGTGAATTATGGCTGGTGTCTATCAGGAGTAAGAGATGAAGTCACATGAGATCAAGTCACATGAGGGGTGTGTCTCCATCTCCAGAACCATGACCAAGTAGTTCTGGTGCCCAGACCTGATCACACCTTATAGGAAGATTCAGGAAATCACAACTTGGCTCATATTTTTGTTGCTCTGGTCAGTTATTCATCAGCTAATGCTACCATTGTACTCTTTTAATTATGACCAAGATCTCAAAATGCACCTTCACTCTTAAACTAAGGTCAGATGATCAGACAAACACTGTTACTGTTAATAACCAAAGTTATTTGGAAGAAAAAACAATGGTGAGGACTAAAATAGTTACACTGAGAGTCTGTTGGCCCCTTAAAATACTTGTCAGGGGACAAAAGATCAGGGAAGCTAAAGGCATTGTGGGAAAAGGTAGAGGAGCACTTATACAGTAAGCACAGTGATTCAAGGCGGGTGGAGGAACGTGAGTTCCGGCCTCCCTGGATCATATCCTGTCATCATGCCGAACAAGCCTGAGGTGGGAGATTTAGATGGTGTTGGCCCAGCTGACCAAGGGACTAGAGAAGGAGAGGAAGTGAAAGAACAATGTACTCCAAGTCAAAGGATCTCACAAAGGAAGCTCACTTCATCAGCTTCATCAGGCCAGGAGAGAGGGCAGGCAAGGAGGCTGAGGGTACAGAATTTGGATTGTGGGAAGTAGCCACCTTTTGCTTTGATGACAGCTTTGCACACTGTTGGCATTGTGTCAACGAGTTTGATGAGGTATGGAATGGAATGGTTTTCAATGAGCCTTGTCAAGATCCCACATAAATCTACAATGTAGAAAGTAATAAAAATAAAGAAACACCACTGAATAAGAAGGTGTGTCCAAAGTTTTGTCTGGTACTGTATATAATATATATGTATATAATATCCTCTTCCTTTCTATGACAGCAGTGTGCGTGTGTGTGTGTGTGCTGAGAGTGGTAATAGAGCAGCAGAAGGGGCTTAGAGGACAATGGATCTGACAGAGAGAGGAGCTTAACAGAGAGAGAGAGAGAGGGAGCAGAGAGAAAAAATGAAAAGCAGCCTCAGAATTTAACTAAACAGTCCTCCACCTACTTCCACTCCATACTTTCAGCACAGTCCTCATTTATCTGGCTGTACTTCACCTTTCTATTACATTAGCTTCGATTACATTTACATTCACAGCGGTGCAGCAGAAAATAACAGACTACAACCAGTGAATGGTGTGATATCCTTACATCAACATTTTTTAACAAGGTGTTGCACAAATTCTCAGTATTATAAGAGGGGTGTGACTTTTAATGAGAATATTGAACTTAAAGTCAGCGTTCACATTTTCTGTAACAATGGTTACAAATCCTGCTCCAGCTGAGAAGCACTTTTACTTTTTTGCAGCAACATCCAAAAAAAGTAAAACCCCTTTTTAGCATCCTACTTTTGTGCTAATACAATCGTGATACTGTCAGAAACTAGAAATGAGGCATCGTTGCAGGAAGTTGAGCAGGTGCATGCAGACCTGTGTGTTAGTTCATGGTATGTGAACAGTTGTTGGTGTGTATTTCATTTATGTAATCACTGCTCCTCTGTACTCAAATATAGATTTAATCTCTGTACCTGTGTCCCTGTTAGCACACTATCTGCACATAATCGTATAGTTTAAGACAGTTCAGTGCGCTGGTTTGTGTTTCATTGTCAGTCTGTTACGCTTTTACTCATCTGTCTGACTTTGTCTTTTCAATCTTCCACTTTTCTCTGTTTGTCTTTTTTAAACCTTACACTAGATGAATTCAGCTGTCAAACAACATGTCCATCCCTCTGCAGACAAAGACACCTGTGCAGGTGTGTTAGTACAGGAGATTTATCCAGTGGCCCCCTCACTTCATGATCTTTTTTAACTTATTCAGGTCCGGTGGTTTCTGGGATCTCAGGATTACCCACTCTTCAGTTTTCAGTTGCCTTTTCCAAACATAGCAATATAACCAGGGGTGCACATAACATTTCTAATGAGTTACTCAGGTGAGTACCAGGAGATGGTGTTTGGTACTCACCCCATATGTAGCGTGGTCTTAATAAGTGCAGTCTTCCTCACTGTCATCCTCGGTGTCGCCCCCACTGTCCTGTCCTCTGCTTCAGCTTCCTGCATGGTAGATGATGAAGATACTGCACATGCACCTCCCTGTCCTTGGTTGAGCCTTCGATTTGCTGTCTCCATCCACAGGTCAACAGCTGGCTTTGAGTCAAATGTCTCTGTGAATCTGCTTTGACAGGTGAATGTGCATCAGGGCTGAGAGACGAGCATGTGCCAGACAAGATCTGTACCTGAGATTCACAAGCTGCACTGCTTAAAGGCAGTGTAAGAGACAGCTTAACTACCTTGTTGATGTTAGAGTAAGCATCTGAGTTACTTGTATTTACTATTTGGACCAAGTCATACACGGAAGAGGCTCCCAGGCGTTTTCCTGCCTGATTTAAGCGCATCCATTCGGTCACAGTGGTCATCATCATCATTATTATCTGCCGCTTATCCGGGGCCGGGTCGCGGGGGCAGCAGTCTAAGCAGGGACGCCCAGACTTCCCTCTCCCTGGCCACTTCCTCCAGCTCTTCCGGGGGAACCCCGAGGCGTTCCCAGGCCAATCCGAGAGACATAGTCCCTCCAGCGTGTCCTAGGTCTTCCCCGGGGCCTCCTCCCGGCGACTTAGCTTCAAGCCACGGCACATGTTGGAGCCACTTTTCTGAAAAAAGTCTTTTCTTTGGCTCTGGCTCCGGTTGGCATTTCTTTGTAGGTGGCGAAACGCCAAAAAAGCTGCTTAATGTCTGTAGTTTTTTTTGGACATCTGCGACAGTAGTTGACAAGCAACACGTGTAACGTAACGTAAAATGAGATAGTAATGTCGTGACGGTCAGGTGCGCAGAGGCGTGTCGTAACACAAGTGCGCATTGCGCAGTCCTGATTTTTGTCGCGCATGCGTACCTGCGTACCAGTTATGCGCATCCCTGAATATAACTCACAGTTCACCATGTACATCTATATATAGAAGTTATTATTTACTACTAACTACAGTTATATGCATAAGTTCACACACCGCAGAGCAAAGTCCATAATTGATTTTTGAAGGTAAAAGAAGTAAATCTGTTTAAAATGAGACTTTCTTCAAATGTTAACTGTTATGTTTTATGTCATCAACTCAGAAAATTAAACAGTAGCATCTGCAGAAGTCTGGATCCTGAAGTAAGTCTTGAGAGTCTGTCTGTTCCTCACCTCAGGTCCATCCTGCTCACACAGCATATTTAAGACCGACCCACAGGTTTTCAGTCATGTTCAGGTCTGGGGGCTGTTCTAAAAGCTTCAGATCTGGATCATGGTCTTGCTGTAGGACCCAGCCTCTTTTCAGTTTCACTGTCTTGACTCATTGAGGGACATTTGCCTCCAGAATTTGCTGATGTTTAGTTGAATCCATTCATCTCTTATATCAGGGGTGTCCAAACTGTTCCACAAAGGGCTGTGTGGCTGCAGGTTTTTGTTCCAACCAATGAAGAGCACACAGTTTGACCAATCAACTGTTGAAGGGTGAGATCGGTTGATTAAATGAGTCAAGTTTGGTGTGCTGGTGCTTGGATGGAACCAAAAACCTGCAGCCACACGGCCCTTTGTGGAACAGTTTGGACACCCCTGTCTTATATGTTTTTCCTAGTCTCTGCTGTTTTGTAGCATCATTTAGCTTCATTTTCAGATCCTCAGTCAGTTGGATCCATGTAACTGTACATCCTGTGGCATCTCCTGACCTTGTTGCTTTGGGCTTAATGTTCATGTGCAGGCCCAATTTAGGTTATCATTTCATTTGCTTAGTGACCGTCTGCTGCATAAAACACTGTGTTAAACTGGTAATCCCCAAGAAACTCCCTTGTTATTCTGAGCTGGAACTAGCAGCTAAGTCAGCTGGCAGCTCTGTCGAAGCAGAGGAGGCACAGGCAGGATGTGGGGATCCTGCTGCTGATTTTTTTTTTTTTTTTTAATGTTTGGTTTGACTGAGCCAGATGGCTCATAGCTAATCAAGAATTTCATTTTTGATTATTTTGGTCTCTATCTTTGGTGTGTTGCTGTGGTGTTTTTGCGTAGTGCTTCCACCTGTCAGTCACACTTTGACCAGCACCGCATACCTTTTAATGTATGAGGATGGGACATTGAAATGAAAATGTCCATCATATAAACTCTGTAGAATCCCTGTTATGTTTCGACAGAGATGGAGCCTGAAAAAATATTTCTAAAAAACATTGTTTTAAAATCTGCTGCCCAAACTGCTCCCTCTTCTGTCTGATAGTCCTTCATCTCTCCTCTGTAACTCATGTCTTCATCTCTCTGTATATGTCACAGACACGTACATATTTCTCTCTTTCTTGTCCTCTTCCCCCTCCATTTCTGTCCTCCCGTGTCAATCCCCTACCGGATAATCTGCAGCTGTAATCTGCAGTCATCTGTCATTGTTTCTCTGGATGGGACATTTGCAATGAGGCCAGATTATCATCTCATACCATGACCTGACCAGGGAGGACGAGGTAAAATACACCCACTCATACACAGATGGATGCAAGCACACACACACACACACACACACGCATACATGCGTACCTGGTGAACAGGGATCTGTCGTTGAACACTTACTAAATGGTGATTGGTGTTTCTGGTCATTTTAAAAATACAAAACTAAAATGCTACACTTAGTTTTAAGGTCTTTTACCATAATATTACTTCAAATGTGAATTTTAATTTTTTTTAAAGAAAAAGCTAAGAGGGGACTTGGCGATGTCTACCTATCAAAGAGTGGACCTCCATAGACTACAGTGTGACTGTATCTATTCATTCACTTAATGAGTGTTGGCTTACTGCAAAGACTTTCTTTGTTTCTTTCAAAATGTACATTTTAAAATAGACACTGACTTTCTAAAGGTCAAGTTTGATTTGCAAATATACCAGCAATTGTGATTTACGGAAACAAAGTTCAAAACAACATAAATTAATTTTCTAGTCCCTTCATGTAATGACACACAAGTTCCCTCTTGAATAGGATGGAGCGACATTCAAACTCCACTATGTATAAAAACAAGAAATAAGCTAAATTTATTCCAATATATCCAATATATTTCATAATATTCCATTGAAATAAATCATCTCTTCAAATTACAGTAATAAAATATAAAGGCTTTAACCATTTTCAAGCTTGACACAGTATGTATAATAAGGGCTACCCAGAGTTCAGTGAGTTATTCGTGAATATAGTAGAGTCCAACTTGGTCATAGGAATGATGTCGGCAATGAGGGTTAGATGTGAACTGCTACCTGCCATTTCAACAGCCATGTCATTGCGGATATGAAGGCCTATTCAGTGTCAGTATATAAAGTAAGCACGGATTCACACAGAATCAGGCGTTTTGGGAAAAAAGCCCCACGTCATGCAAATCAGACACTAAGATCAGTCAAACCTCCACAGACAGCCTGAAATGTTTCTGAAACTGAGACTATCCAGGTGGATTCACAGACTAAACTCTGATAATCTACCTGTGTGTGTGTTTCTCACTTTGTTTATTTCATGTAACAGCTTCTAAATCTGAGTCTGACTTGCAATTTACGCTTCAAAATAGTGACACAAAGAAGTTTAATGATTATAGAGAGAGCGCTTTGGTTCGAGAGACATACAGTAACAATAACAGTGAGCGAGAGCTCACTGTACGTGGTGTCTAATGCAACAATTGTTAATGTTTGGTTGGTTTTGCTTTTGCAGTGATAGTGGTTCCTGTTCTGTCTCTGCAGAGACTACAGTACCTTTACAGAGTATTCCATTGTTTGTAACTAGAAATACAAGTACAACTGGCTTTGAATAGGATAAGCCCAAATTATCCAAATGAAAAGTGAATGTTTTTTTATATAGGAATTGTGTTATTCTTCATGCAAACACCCATACCACCGAATCTGTCAAAATGGACATGTTCATTATCAGTCTTCAGGTGTGTCAAACATTTTTATGGAACTGAACAAAAAAGTTAGTCAATTCAATTCAATTCAATTCAATTCAATTTTATTTATATAGCGCCTTCCACAATCAAAATTGTCTCAAAGCGCTTTACAGAGACCCAGAGCCTGACCCCAGAGCAAGCACTTAAGGCGACAGTGGCAAGGAAAACTCCCTTTTAACAGGAAGAAACCTTGAGCAGAACCTGGCTCAGATGGGGGACCCTCCTGCCGATGGCCGGGCTGGGTGAAAGGAGGAAAAGGAGGAAGATAGGACAGCTAGGAATGGAGGAGAGGGGGAGAAAGACATGCAGCATAATACAGACAATGTGGGTCAGTATTTACATTACAG
>JAFBJY010000684.1:0-10599 GCA_016801885.1 Toxotes chatareus | reverse complement strand
CTCTCTCTCTGCTCTCTCTCTCTCCTCCGTCTCTCTCTCTCTCTCTCTCCTGCTCTCTCTCCCCTCCGCCTCTCTCTCTCTCGCTCTCTCGCTCTCTCTCTCTCCTCCGTCCTCTCTCTCCCTCTTCCTCTCTCTCTCTCTCCTCCGCTCTCTCTCTCTCTCTCTCTCCTCTCTCTCTCTCCGTCTCTCTCTCTCTCTCTCTCTCTCTCTCTCTCTCTCTCTCTCTCTCCTGCAGGTTGGCCTAAGCTGCTGTGGTTTGTAACAGAGTCGAAGCACCTTTCCAAACCTCCCAGAGACTGGTTCCTCACATCAAAGACGCAAACAACGACACTGCTTACATAGAGGTCACTAACACACACACACACACACACACACAGAACTGAGATTCCTCTGGCCTCACCAACCACTGGGCGCTGACCTGTGAACTGTGGTTTCTTGGTGTTGTTGATTAAACATGATTAAAACAGGATTAAATAGTGAGACATTAGTGAACTTCTTCGAGCTGCTGGTCAGTGGACATGTTTCATAGGTGTTCCTCCTGGCTCCAGTCTTCATCATGAACTGGCTGTTGTAGCTTCATCTCTAAGACACAGATGCGAGACTGTTTTCAAAGGATATTTGTAAAAAATGGTGAACTGTTCCTTAAATGTGGTTTCATTGAGGCATTAATCATATTTTTATGAGCAATATAATTTTAAGTATTTGAATGTGTCAACAGAAAATGTCTCAACCGCAGTTTGTTTAACAGTTTCAGACACAAAAGCAAAAAGACATTCAGCTGTTTTTCAAACTGTAAACTGAATATCTGAGGTTTTATAAAATGTTGTTCACACAAAACGAGATATTTGAAGAAAACTGAACGCTTTTTGTTTCTGAGATTTTTAATCAGCCAGATTATATAATAATGAAAATAATTGTTTGTTGCAGCTGTAGAACTGCAACCGTTAATCAATCGACAGAAAATATATCAGACACGCTTTTTAAGAAAAAAATACCAAAACATTTTCTGGTTCCCAGCTAAATACAGTTTATCTTTTATCTTAGGCAGCTTTGTCCTCAATGTATTTTAAATTAGTTTGGTTATATTAATTTTATTTCAGTGGGTGGCATTTTATACTCACACCTTAACACCCTGCAGACATTTTAGAATAAACAAAAACCCTCCACAGCATATTCTGACTTTGAAGATGACAAGTACCAAAGGCTGATCCACCAAATCCAACCCGAAAGCTCCTGCGTCTCGCCTCATTTCACTGATCCGTCTTGTTGTTTTCCTCAGTATAAAACCTGTAAGGACGGCAGCGTGTTGGGAGTCACGGTGGACGGTGGATCGCTTGCTCACACACTGCCAGGCTCTCACCCAGTCCTGCAGCTACACTGCAGGGTACGCACACACACACGCACACACACGCAGGCACGCACGCACACACACACACACACGCCACGCGACACGCACACACACACACACATGCGCACACACACACACACAGCTCAATCTCCAGGTCACAGTTTAATAGTTCAGCCCTTTTCTCTCCCGGTAGCGGAGACCATAGTGAACGTTCTGGACTTTTAAGAAGGACGTGGGCCTGTGGTGCACGGCATCCTGACGGTAAGAGATTCATACTATAGGGCACAGGTCAAAGATCGTGACCCTCATTTCCTGTTTGTTTTCCAGCCTTGAAGGTCGGGGTAGAAGCAATGACAGTCAGTTTTAGCTTCACGTTAACTTCATGCTAAGTTTCAGATGTGAAATCCTGTGTTTGATATTTTAATGACAAAAAGTGCAGGTGATCGCTGAGTGACACCGGCTGAAATATCAGCCTTAAATACGGCCTCGCTTTGTGTGTGTGTGTGTGTGTGTGTGTGCTGTGCAGAGCAATGATGAACATGATGCACGTGATCAGCGTGCCCTCTACTGCTGATGAAGGTCAACCTCTGTCGTGGATCCAGAAAGTCTGCCAGTACAAAGGTGGGACACTCGCTCCCACCTGTCACTCAGCTCCAGTCAATTCACTCCATTCATCTGTCAAATAGATTAAATGCTAATTTTCTCCGTCCATCTGTGTGTGTGTGTGTCCCTGCAGCCAAGGTAGCCTGTGTGGAAGTCCAGGGACATGCACTGGGCTCTGTGGCCCACAAAGACCAGAAGGACATCAACCTGAGCTTCGCCATGCGCGCATGCTGCTGGTGGCCGACGGATCAAACCCCTGTAAGGTCACACTCACACCTCCACAGCGGAGCTCTTTTCACTGACGGAGAGTGGAGAGAGTGTAGGAGAGACAGAGAATGTCAGGGAAATGGATGAACTCTCTCGGAAGTCGGGAAACTGGGTCACTTTACAGGAATAGAGCCGGATGTGTCCGGATTACGCACATTTGGCATAATAAATGGTTTTCCACCCGAGTAGAGTGAAAACGACTGAAAGATAAGAGTAGAAACCAGGAAGTGATAGAATTCTCTGGTCCGTACTGATGGTTTTGTGTGTTTCAAATCACATGCTGTTTACATTACTGTTAACCACAGCAAGTTTTCCTGTTTTCCAAGCAGCCACTGGCGGAGCTTTAAAACGTTTGGTATTCCATTAAAGCCACCACTGAAACTGCTAGATCTTTCCAGCTGCGATAATGTAACATCAACAAAAACCATAAAGACTGCGAGCTGCTCCAGTGATGGATTAGCTGGTCGGTTGGCAGTACTCTCATTATTTGGGATGAAACATCAGCGCCTTCCTTTAAGTGTTTTTTAATAGTGTTCAGGAAGCCGCCATGTTCAGTCAAGGACCTGATGGCTGTACCTTCTGTACATGCGTCATGTTTGTGTAACTCCACTCCTGAATCAAACAGCTCTCACAGTTTGTGGGTCAGGTGCTGTCTCTCAGGGTCCATCTCCTCCTGCGACGCCTTCCTCAACGTCTTTCAGACCAAAGGGCTGAGAGCTGAGGTCATCTGTCCCTGTGCCAGCTCCCCCCAGGCCCTCACAGTCGCCATCAGGAGGTAAACGACACGCCAACTGCACGCATGTTCCCTGTCCTACTTTACATACACAGATTATGCAAATGTGCGCACACAAACACAGAAGCACAAATATGCAAACTGTCCCATACACACACACTCGCCCATGCAGTCATCCGGTTCTCACTCTGAGCACAGACCAAACCACACTTTCAAATTGTGGGACTCTGGGACGGTCACCACATCAGATCTGAATCCGACTGTTACCATTTATATCCAAACAAACACTGGCACATACAGTTTGTAGCTCTGGCTCCTACACACACACCAGACAGTGTAATGTAACACATTATGTGCAAATTCACACTCAAAAACACACACAATACACACAGGCCAAAAACATATTGAAATGTAAACAGAATTCCGTCTGGAGCGACTGGAGTCCACGTCTCTGCAGTTTATTGTATTTGTACACGGCGTGTGTTTGTTGTGTCCAGGCCAGTGGAGGACAGCAGCCAGCCTCCGGGACGAGGCGTCCTGTCCATGCAGGGCCTGAGCTACGGGGCAAGTGGTCAGGGCTTCGACACGGAGGAGCGCCTCTCGGTGCTCACCCGTGCAGGACGTGGGCACCTCCGCCACACCGGGAGTGCAGCGTCCGTGGGAGCCTCAGAGACACCTGGAGCATGGTGTCCAGAGGAGGGACATAAACCCTGCATCAGGTCAAACAGGCGTGTGTTGGGACGCTGTTATTTTCACCACAGCACTTTCTAACTTTCTAACAAGTTATGAAAGTGTTAAATTAATTTTACAACCTTTATTCAGATGAATGGATGAAGAATAGATTTCACACATGATGTGGTGAAGGTCTGTCTCTTATGAAACATCACTGTTGCAAACTGGGAGCTTTCCCCATGAAGTCACACCACCCAGTGTTCACCACAGGAACAACAGCCGCACATTAAGCAATCTGTCGGCTTTACCAGAGCATGCTGGGAACTGAGGAGTTACTTTTGACCTCAGCTCTGTGATGAGCTTAGCAGAACATCAGCCTCAAAGTCAGATTCCAAATCCAGAAATTAAAGCTCCACATTTATGACCGAGTCACTGGAAACTGATCAGCAGCCCTTAAACTGGGCAGGGTGGTAACACTGGTTTCCCAGTAACATAATCCAGACGGTCAGTGAGAATATACTGGCATTATCTCCTGTTGTCTGATGCTACCTGCTGTATATATTCTCATGCTTAACCCAGTTACTACGGTAACCTGGTTTTGGGTCGACACAAGACATAAGCAGACGTTATAATTGGGTTAGAACAACCTACTTTAAACTCTGATGTTGAGAAATGCGACTGAGACGTGTGGTTTGTCCGTCTGAACAGGTGCATTTGGACGAGTAATGCTGCTGCAGGGATCATCGCTTCTTCCCTGTGTCGCCACAGACTGTGCATAAAAACTGTGACCAATCACTTTGTCAAAACAGGATTTTGCTCTTAACAGGTTTATTCAAGGAAACGGGAGGAAATTCAGAAGGTGTTAATCCTGTGTTCCCTCGCCTCTCTCTGTTCTCCTCTGTGTCTCTCGCCCGCCCAGGCCTGGTGTGTGTGGTCAAGCCCGAGGGCGCCCCTCAGCTCTGTCAGACGGATGAGATCGGCGTAGCTCTGGCGCTTGCTCCATCGCCACCGGCACCTCCTACTACGGCCTCACCGGCATGACCAAGAACACCTTTGAGGTGAGGAGGCCATGCGTGACGCCAGCAGGCCGAGACCTCAGCTCAGACCCAGACGCTGCTTGCACGCTTGTGGCTGAGATCTTTTCTCGTGACGCTGCGCCATGCTTGTTGACACCAAAGCCAACACACACGGCCGTAACAGCGAGCACTCTGGAACCCACCTGTCAGGTTTTAATGATGCGCTGCCTCTGTGAAGTTGAAGACGCCGCTGCTCAGTCGTCCCCGCCGCTTGTTCAGTCGACATTTGTAATGACACACAACAGGAATCCTGGAGTCAGTGATAACGATCTCCTCCTCCTCCTCCAGCAGACACATCCCACAGCGAGTAAACCACAGCTGCACTCAATGATCACATTCAGTATGGATTCATCTGCTGGTTATTTTCTTTTTCTTTACTTTCCCTAAAGCCTGATGTGACTCTTTAAATGTCTTTAAATTCTTTAAATGTCCTGTTTTGTCTCTTAGCAGCACATGTTGTGGTTTTCTCTTCTAATCAACAGAAGGTTTCACTTGTTTTAGGAGAAACAAAGTTTTTTTGTTTCTTATAAACATGATGTTTAGCTTTTCTCTGATATTAATCGTTGTAATATTGTGAATCATCTTAAATCTTTTCTTTTTTTTGAGTTAAGTGCTGTGTTTTATTAAACTGAGGCATTTTTCTGTTGGAGCTTAATAACCTGAGCAGTGGATGCCTCTGCAGCACATCATACCCCGCTTATTAAGACCAGCAGTGTGACACCGTCAATATAAATGCCCTAAGTTAAAAATACTGCAATATCTGATCTCGGCTCTGTCGTGCTGCTCTAGTGCTGGCTGGTTTCATGGCTTACTTTGCAGCTGAACGCCTGTGTGTTTGCAGGTTTACCCGTGAGCTCCAGCGGGGCTGATCAGCTTTGCACGCCTTTCAGTGCGGACCGCCTGCTGAGCTTCATCGCCCCGCGCGGCTCGCTCTTCATCACGGGCAAGATGGACGGACTCATCATGGTGAGCGGGCGGAGGCACAACGCCGACGATTATCGTCGCCACGGCGCTGGCAGTGGAGCCAATGAAATTTGTCTACAGAGGCAGGTGAGTGCGCTTTTACAGAGCGGGACAAAAGGAGACGTTGTCCGGCTTATGTTTCTGGCGTCTCGTAGGGACCAGCACACCCAGGGGAGCCGCCACATCCAAAG
Source organism: Toxotes chatareus (assembly GCA_016801885.1). Classification (NCBI taxonomy): domain Eukaryota; kingdom Metazoa; phylum Chordata; class Actinopteri; family Toxotidae; genus Toxotes; species Toxotes chatareus. The sequence continues at coordinate 4,746 of JAFBJY010000684.1, read as the reverse complement.
TCAGATAAATAGTTATTAACGTCATTCCCACTCGACAGCAGGTGAAAACCAGCCAGACGTCCAATCCCAGCACGCCCACTGTCACGCTGATAAATGAGCCATACGCCGCACATAATAAATCTAATAAAGTAGAGCAATAGTGGATGAATCCAGAACGGTAATAGAGTGAAGTTTAATTGTGTCCACAGCCACCGAGGATGAAATTCATCTTTACCTGACAGTGTCTGATGACGCTTCTCCAGCTATTTAAAGCTTCTGCTTATGGAGGAAGCAGAAAGTGACACACACACAGTCCTCCAGTTTTATGTTTGTATGTTTTATCACTGCTGCTGGTGAGGCGCCCTCTGTTTGCTTACAACAGTCTCTGGATGGTCTGGTGTGTAACATCCTCGGTGCACAGTGTGTGTTTGCGTCTTTACGTTTCCCCTGTTCGCTGCTGAACCTAAGTAGATTGAGTGAATCCAGGAAAACGCCTGCATCAAACAAACTAATCCACCTGCAGTGGAGCTTCAGCCTGAAAACAAATGAACCTCTGACAGACAAACAACCTGCAGCCAGTGGTTCCTATTCATATCCACTGAAACCCAGACTGCTGACATGTTGTCAGGGTTACACATGAAGCAGGTTTTATTGGCCGCTTCACAGAATGACTCACCTGTTGCTGTTAAATAAAAACCTCTCACTGGGTGCTGGAAGGATTCCTCTGCTCAGAGCTGCTTCCTGCTCAAGATCAGAGGAGGATGACTGATCTGTGTCTGAGCTTTAGGAGCCAGTATCATCAGCAGCTAACACTTTCTCAGAGGCCACGGTTTGTCTGCTTTGTTTCGTCCAGTGCTGACCGATGTCTCTCTGTCTCTGTCCTCTGTCTCCGCAGGATAGCCGTGGTTCTCTGTGACAGTGCTGAGAGACGAGAGGATCGTGGTCGGGCCGAGCAGAGGCCCGACTCCACGGAGGAGGACAGCTTCCAGTGGATGAGCCGTGCTGTAGGTAGATCGCCTCCCGCAGACCGTGGTCCTGCACGGCTCAGTGGGAGGAGAGCGATTATGACGAGCAGGGCGATGGTGATGATGATGATGATGATAAAGTTGCACCAGGCTGGATGTTTGTGTTTACATCCATCACTTCTGGTCACAATGAATCGTACATTAGATCTGCAGCAGAGAGCTCTGCTGATGTTTACCTCAGACTGGATTCAGTCGTAAACATGTTGCTGCTTTTGTGTTTTGTAATAAATAATTAAATCAGCGCTCAGAAATCACATAAATTAACAGAAAAAAAACAGGATTTCCAAATCCCCGCCACTGGTGAAAATAACTCCTCGTCAGCAGATAATCCCACTGTCCTCTGACTGTCCCCCTGTGTCGCCCCCTCCTCCCTCTCAGGCCATAGACAGCATCCACGGGGTGGGCGGTTCTGCCTCGCCTGGTCCCGCCAACACGCTGCCCAAGACTCCTCTGGGCATGCATCCACCTGTCGGAGATCAAGCAGCTTTTACCTGGAGGGGGGGCTGCACCCCCTGCAACGCCCTCATGTGTCCCCACACGCAAGGCCACCAACCTGCCCAAACCATGCAGAAACAACCAGGTGGGAGACAGAGTTCTGTGTTTGTACCACGATGGCCTCTGGTTTGTAGCTCGACACTGTGTTAATGCTCTGATCCCGTGTGTGTGTGTCTGTGTGTGTGTGTCTGTGTCTGTGTGTGTGTGTCTGTGTCTGTGTGTGTGTGTGTGTGTGTGTGTGTGTGTGTTGCAGAGATTGACCTGCCTCTGTGATGGTGGGGAATCTGGTGTCAGGGAAGAGGATCGCCAGGCCAGCGGCAGAGATTTGGGACAAACCGACGACAACGACCAGGTGAGACACACACTCACTCACACACTCTCACACCACACACACACACACACAGGCTTTAGATGAAGCTGGGAGCGGTGATGTAATGATAAATGCTGGGTAATCTCTGAACTCCACGCTATACTCCAAGTCCTCTGTGCCTGCAGACGCTTTTTGATGTCTTCTTTATCAAACCGCTGAATAATTTCAGAACCGAAAGTGAAGTGAAGGTCAAAGCTGTTTTCCTTACTTACTGATTGAAAAGTTGACATTTTGGAACAGAACAGTGCAGCGAACAGTCTTGACTCGAGGCCCCCGATTGATTACGATCACAAACAGCCAATAAACTTTGGACAGATCACTGCTTCGCTTTTTTTCAGTTCCTGTTCCTGTCGGAGGTTTTGCAGTGGAGAGCTCAGACCACACCAGACCACGCCCTCTACACCCTGCTCAGCTCCCGGTAACAGCACACGCCTCTGTGACAGGAGATCTGACTGTCGTGTTCCTGCTTTTTTTGTTTTTTATGCTTCTTGGTGCCAATAAGAAGCTACTTCCAAAGCGATTTAACACTCCTCTCTCCTTCCGCAGTTCCCTCCTCCTCTCTCCAGGGGGCGGTGTCCAGCTCCCTCACCTGTCTGCAGCTGTACAAGAGAGCTGAGCCGAGTGGCCGCCTGCTGATGGAGAGAGGAGGTCTGCAGAAGCGAGACCACGCCGCCTCTGGTCTACTCCTCCAGGTCAGAGACTCTGCAAGCTCTTTTGATGTGGAGATGTGAGCTGCTAGGCCATATTCAGCTGAGCACTCACACCTCCGCCTCTGGGATTGTGTTTCCTGCATAGACCTGATTGCGGCCTTCACGGCTGCCTGTAACGCCCAAGCTGTGTTCCCACTCACAGTGCGACCGCCCCACCTCAGAATATCTCCACCACCCTGCCCACCGTCCAAGATGATCACGGTCGAGGTCGGGATCTTTCCATAGAATATTTAATCAGCTCATTGTTACAAATCATTATTATTGCCCTCGCTTGTATTGGATCGTGTTTGATGTTACAAGGAAACTGCTTACATTGACGGTCCCTCAGGCCAAAAGATGAAGCTTACGCTTGAATTATCATCCCCAGGTTATCACTAGCCTGTGTGATGACCACGGCGGGGTCATCTGTAAGCTGCTGCGCCTCCAAGGAGCCATGGCCACTGTGGACATCAGAACTGGCCTCCCTGTCCTGGACACTGGTACTGTGGCTTCTCTGATACACACAGACATGGAAACCAGTGTTTCTGAACAGAGTGTAATAAAACGTGTGTGTGTGTGTGTGTGCGTCTTTAATGTGTGTGTGTGTGTGTGTGCTGCAGATGACCTGCTGCCAAAGAAGAAGCCTCCCGCTTCTCTATAAGCCCACCAACCTGACGGTCTGGCCTATCTGGACTTCAGCGTGTCGACGACCGGCATGCTGGCCGGAGTTCAGGTCAGCTCAGCGTAATCCCCACCACCCAAATTCTAAACCGGCTCACAGCCTCTCACGTCCCGTCGCCTGGACCTGCTTCCCTCCTTATTTCTTTAATTCAGTATTATTTTCACTCCACAAGAACAGTCGTGTACATACAGACACAAATTGAATTTCCTTTAAAAAATTGAATTTTTAAATGAAGAATACAGAGAAATGTCTCAAATTAACAGCAACAACCAGCAGGAATCACTTGTGTGTATTAACTGTCCAACTTTCTATCCTGTTCTTTTGTTTGTCTCTGTGTGTGTTGTTGTGTCTCTCTTTCCTTATGCCGACTTTCCAGATGTCCCATTAATGCTATTTGGAGCCTTCTGCCGGTCGGGTGAAGCTGCAGTGTGAGTTGTATCCGTCCAGAGAGTTGCCATCTGTCTGGATCCCGTACTGCGGCCCTCGGCTTGCCCCTCTGGTGTCTCTGCAGGTTGGGACAACCTTTAAATGTGTCTCTGCCGACTTGCACAGCATTAAATGTATTTGCAGGTCTTAAAAGAGAAACTCCACTGAACTACATGTCTTTCAGACTGTGTCTGTTCCTTTGTCTAAGTTCACAGTAACAGGATGATTTTCCAGGTCATGGAGTGCCAATGTAATTGTCTGTTCAGGCAGCAAGTGTCCAGGTTTTACAGATTAACACCCACAGTTCTGAGATGAGATTCCATCTGCCTTACAGATGTAGGTGCGATATTTAGGTGTCTGCTACTTTTGGCATTTCCTGGATTAGAAAATTCACCACTGGGAAAGAAACAGTGCTCTGATTACGATTAATGTCAGAGATTTCTGGCCTCATACAGTAACAACAAGAGCAGAGATTCACTGCGGGTGATGTTACTTCCAGACACTTGCATCTGAGACCGGACTGTGTCCAGGTCTCAGCTCCAGGTCTCAGCTCCAGGCCTCAGCTCCAGGCCTCCCAGCTCCAGGTCTCAGCTGCAGGTCTCAGCTCCAGGTCTCAGCTCCAGGTCTCTTGGCTCTGGCTGCTTTTTAAATTCTCTGCTCATAAATTCTTGAACTTGGCGAGACCGGCTTCTGCTGAGCGTCCTCTAAATAAAACAGGCTGCAAATCACTGCCGGTATGAGAATTCTGAAGACTGACTGGTTATATAAAAGATAAATGGCCATTTTATTACATGTAATCATTACAGGACCTTGGAAGCCAAATTAAGAGTACATGACCGATCCTAAGTATTTGTCTGTCCTCTGATGCTGTTGTCCTCAGATCCTATGTATCAGGACGAATCCTTTTTTCCCCAGTTTGGTTTCTATATTTAGATTTTTTAAATCTGTTGTGAATTTCTTTCTGAAACATTAAAATCTGTTGTCCACAGTGTGTGGGTATTCGGGCCACCAGTCCATCCTGATCCCTCTCGTGAGCTGGAGTCCAACCTGCTCGTGGCTATGGGTCACAGGCCAGCTGAG
>JAFBJY010000683.1:0-2500 GCA_016801885.1 Toxotes chatareus | reverse complement strand
CCAGAGGCACAAAGCGTGGAGGGGAGTACCAGAGGCGCGAAGCTTTAGCCAGAGTACCAGAGGCACGAAGCTTTAGCCGGAGTACCAGAGGCACAAAGCGCAGAAGGGAAGGGGGGGGGAAAAGGACAAAGTCCCACAGCGCTCCAGAGTACCAGAGGCGCGAAGCTTTAGCCAGAGTACCAGAGGCACAAAGCGTGGAGGGGAGTACCAGAGGCGCGAAGCTTTAGCCAGAGTACCAGAGGCACGAAGCTTTAGCCGGAGTACCAGAGGCACAAAGCGCAGAAGGGAAGGGGGAGAAAAAGGACAAAGTCCCACAGCGCTCCAGAGTACCAGAGGCAGGAAGCTTTAGCCAGAGTACCAGAGGCACAAAGCGTGGAGGGGAGTACCAGAGGCGCGAAGCTTTAGCCAGAGTACCAGAGGCACGAAGCTTTAGCCGGAGTACCAGAGGCACGAAGCGCAGAAGGGAAGGGGGAGAAAAAGGACAAAGTCCCACAGCGCTCCAGAGTACCAGAGGCAGGAAGCTTTAGCCAGAGTACCAGAGGCACAAAGCGTGGAGGGGAGTACCAGAGGCGCGAAGCTTTAGCCAGAGTACCAGAGGCACGGCTTTTAGCCGAGTACCAGAGGCACGGGCGCAGAAGGGAAGGGGGGAGAAAAGGACAAAGTCCCACAGCGCCCAGAGTACCAGAGGCAGGAAGCTTTAGCCAGAGTACCAGAGGCACGGGCTTTAGCCGAGTACCAGAGGCACGGGCGCAGAAGGGAAGGGGGAGAGAAAAGGACAAAGTCCCACAGCGCCCAGAGTACCAGAGGCAGGAAGCTTTAGCCAGAGTACCAGGGGCACGGGCTTTAGCCGGAGTACCAGAGGCACGAAGCGCAGAAGGGAAGGGGGAGAAAAAGGACAAAGTCCCACAGCGCTCCAGAGTACCAGAGGCAGGAAGCTTTAGCCAGAGTACCAGGGGCACGAAGCTTTAGCCGGAGTACCAGAGGCACGAAGCGCAGAGCGGCAGAAAAAGAGGAAAAAAAGAAGAAAAGAAAGAAGACAAAGTCCCACAGTGCTCTCTGGGAGAAGGTGAAAACACTTCTAGTCAAGGAGACTAGTATTTTGCCTTCTCCGGGGGAAGGTAGAAAAACTTCTAGTGTAGGGGACTAGTATTTTGCCTTCTCCGGGAAGGTAAAAAACTTCTAGTGCAGGGGACTAGTATTTTGCCTTCTCCGGGGGAAGGTAAAAAAACTTCTAGTGTAGGGGACTAGTATTTTGCCTTCTCCGGGGGAAGGTAAAAAAACTTCTAGTGTAGGGGACTAGTATTTTGCCTTCTCCCGGGGAAGGTAAAAAAACTTCTAGTGTAGGGGACTAGTATTTTGCCTTCTCCCGGGAAGGTAAAAAACTTAGTGTAGGGGACTAGTATTTTACCTTCTCCGGAGAAGGCAAAATACTAGTGCCCTACACTAGAAGTGGCGCTCACCTTCTCCCCATGCGCCTCGCTTACCCGGTTTGGAAAAACAGTGCCCGGGAAAAACTTTTTGCCCCGTGGCCGGGCCCGCCCCACCCTTTAAACCCCTCCGGGTTAAAAACCCCGGGCCCAAAAAAAAAAAAAACCGAAGGTTTTGCCCCCGTTCCCCCTCGCCCCCTTTTTTCCCGGGGGGGGGCCCCCCAAACGGGGGGGCCCCCGGGCAACCCCCCGACGGGTTTTGGGGCCCCCCCGGGGGGCCCCCTGCCCCGGGGGGGGCTCGGTTTCCGCCGTGTGCCTTGTTCCAAAAAATTGCGAGCGCCCGGCCGGGGGGCCGCGAAGGCCCTTTCGTTAGGCCGGCCTGCTTGGGGCGGGGGGCCCCCAGAAAACTGCCCGGCCGGCCCCCGGCAACCCCGTAAACCCCCGGGGGGCCCCGGGGCCCCGGCAAACCAAAAAAACCCGAGCCCTCGCTTCGGGCCCCCTTTCCTCTTTGGGGCCCTTAAAATCGGGCCCCTAACGCGGCCCGGGGCGGGGAACGGCCCCCTTTTGGGGGGGGCCGGAAACGGGAAATCCGGAAAAGCCTCAATTCCACCCCTTTTTGGGATGGAGGGTTTTAAAAATAAGGTCTTTTGAGGCCCCGTAAATTTGGAAAATCCTTTAAAACCTTTTGATAATTAGGCAACGGTGCCGAGCCCGGAATTCCCGCCCAAACATTCGTTCTCCCCGGGGGCCCTGTTTATCCGGGGGCGAGGACGGCCCCCGCGGGCGGGACGCCTTCCCACCCCCCCCCCCGAGCTTTTAGCTTGCCCGGGTAACGATTTGAAAAAATTTGAGGCAAACGGCCCCCGAAACCAGCGAATAAAAAGACCGTTTTTTTGTTTTTCTTTTTTTAACTGGGGGGATTGAGGGGGCATTTAAACCCTTTTGAGGAAATTTGGAGGGGAAGGGAAAAACGGATTTGCCCAAAAGTTTTATTTTCAAAAAGGGGGGTTGACTCGATACCTAGTTCCCCCAAAAACATGCCTTTTCCCGCCCTCCCGGGGCACTTTACCCCT
>JAFBJY010000682.1:0-10717 GCA_016801885.1 Toxotes chatareus | reverse complement strand
AATTTTTGACCTCAAAATGTCATAAAAAAGCGTCATAGTATAGTAAAGGCGTCAAAATCGGCGAAAAAAGTCAAAAAATTTTTGACCTCAAAATGTCATAAAAAAAAGCGTCATAGTATAGTAAAGGCGTCAAAATCGGCCAAAAAAAAGTCAAAAAATTTTGACCTCAAAATGTCATAAAAAACGTCATAGTATAGTAAAGGCGTCAAAATCGGCCAAAAAAAAGTCAAAAAAATTTTTGACCTCAAAATGTCATAAAAAAGCGTCATAGTATAGTAAAGGCGTCAAAATCGGCAAAAAAAGTCAAAAAATTTTTTGACCTCAAAATGTCATAAAAAGCGTCATAGTATAGTAAGAAGCGTCAAAATCGGCCAAAAAAAGTCAAAAAATTTTTGACCTCAAAATGTCATAAAAAAGCGTCATAGTATAGTAAAGAGGCGTCAAAATCGGCGAAAAAAAGTCAAAAAAAAATTTTGACCTCAAAATGTCATAAAAAAACGTCATAGTATAGTAAAGGCGTCAAAATCGGCGAAAAAAAAAAAAAAAATTTTGACCTCAAAATGTCATAAAAAAAAGCGTCATCATAGTATAGTAAAGGCGTCAAAATCGGCCAAAAAAAGTCAAAAAAATTTTTGACCTCAAAATGTCATAAAAAAAGCGTCATAGTATAGTAAAAAGCGCGTCAAAAAAAGTCGGCCAAAAATGTCAAAAAAATTTTTGACCTCAAAATGTCATAAAAAAAAAAAAAAAATAGTATAGTAAAGGCGTCAAAATCGGCGTCAAAAAAATCGGCAAAAAAGTCAAAAAAATTTTTTGACCTCAAAATGTCATAAAAAACGTCATAGTATAGTAAAGGCGTCAAAATCGGCCAAAAAAAGTCAAAAAATTTTTTGACCTCAAAATGTCATAAAAACGTCATAGTATAGTAAAGCGTCAAAATCGGCCAAAAAAGTCAAAAAAATTTTTGACCTCAAAATGTCATAAAAAACGTCATAGTATAGTAAAGCGTCAAAATCGGCCAAAAAAGTCAAAAAATTTTTGACCTCAAAATGTCATAAAAAACGTCATAGTATAGTAAAGTCAAAATCGGCCAAAAAAGTCAAAAAAAATTTTGACCTCAAAATGTCATAAAAAAGCGTCATATAGTATAGTAAAGGCGTCAAAATCGGCCTCAAAAAAAAAAAGTCAAAAAAATTTTGACCTCAAAATGTCATAAAAAATGTCATAGTATAGTAAAGAAGCGTCAAAATCGGCCAAAAAAAAGTCAAAAAAAATTTGACCTCAAAATGTCATAAAAAAGCGTCATAGTATAGTAAAGCGTCAAAATCGGCGACAAAAAAAGTCAAAAAAAATTTTGACCTCAAAATGTCATAAAAAAACGTCATAGTATAGTAAAGAGGCGTCAAAATCGGCCGAAAAAAGTCAAAAAAATTTTTGACCTCAAAATGTCATAAAAAAGCGTCATAGTATAGTAAAGAAGCGTCAAAATCGGGCCAAAAAAGTCAAAAAAATTTTTGACCTCAAAATGTCATAAAAAAAGTCGTCATAGTATAGTAAAGAAGCGTCAAAATCGGCGAAAAAAAAGTCAAAAAATTTTTGACCTCAAAATGTCATAAAAAAACGTCATAGTATAGTAAAGAAGCGTCAAAATCGGCCAAAAAAGTCAAAAAATTTTGACCTCAAAATGTCATAAAAAAGCGTCATAGTATAGTATAGTAAAATCAAAATCGGCCGAAAAAAAAGTCAAAAAAAATTTGACCTCAAAATGTCATAAAAAAGCGTCATAGTATAGTAAAGGCGTCAAAATCGGCCAAAAAAAAGTCAAAAAAAAAAATTGACCTCAAAATGTCATAAAAAAGCGTCATAGTATAGTATAAGTAAAGGCGTCAAAATCGGCCGAAAAAAGTCAAAAAAAATTTGACCTCAAAATGTCATAAAAAAGCGTCATAGTATAGTAAAGGCGTCAAAATCGGCCAAAAAAAAAAAAAAAATTTTGACCTCAAAATGTCATAAAAAACGTCATAGTATAGTAAGGCGTCAAAATCGGCCGAAAAAAGTCAAAAAAATTTTTGACCTCAAAATGTCATAAAAAACGTCATAGTATAGTAAGGCGTCAAAATCGGCCGAAAAAAGTCAAAAAATTTTTTGACCTCAAAATGTCATAAAAAACGTCATAGTATAGTAAAGGCGTCAAAAAAAAAGGCGAAAAAAAAAATGTCAAAAAAATTTTGACCTCAAAATGTCATAAAAAAGTCGTCATAGTATAGTAAAAAAACGTCAAAAAAAGGTCAAAAAAAAAAGTCAAAAATTTTTTGACCTCAAAATGTCATAAAAAAAAGCGTCATAGTATAGTAAAAAGGCGTCAAAATCGGCCAAAAAAAGTCAAAAATTTTTTTGACCTCAAAATGTCATAAAAAAGCGTCATAGTATAGTAAAGGCGTCAAAATCGGCCAAAAAAGTCAAAAAAAATTTTTGACCTCAAAATGTCATAAAAAAGCGTCATAGTATAGTAAAGGCGTCAAAATCGGCGAAAAAAAAGTCAAAAAATTTTGACCTCAAAATGTCATAAAAAAGCGTCATAGTATAGTAAAGGCGTCAAAATCGGCCAAAAAAAGTCAAAAAAATTTTGACCTCAAAATGTCATAAAAAACGTCATAGTATAGTAAGAAGCGTCAAAATCGGCCAAAAAAAGTCAAAAAATTTTTTGACCTCAAAATGTCATAAAAAACGTCATAGTATAGTAAAAAATGTCGTCAAAATCGGCGAAAAAAGTCAAAAAATTTTTGACCTCAAAATGTCATAAAAAAAAAGCGTCATAGTATAGTAAAGGCGTCAAAATCGGCCGAAAAAAGTCAAAAAATTTTTGACCTCAAAATGTCATAAAAAAGCGTCATAGTATAGTAAAGGCGTCAAAATCGGCCAAAAAAAGTCAAAAAAAATTTGACCTCAAAATGTCATAAAAAAAACGTCATAGTATAGTAAAGGCGTCAAAATCGGCCGAAAAAAGTCAAAAAATTTTGACCTCAAAATGTCATAAAAAACGTCATAGTATAGTAAGGCGTCAAAATCGGCCAAAAAAAGTCAAAAAAAATTTTGACCTCAAAATGTCATAAAAAACGTCATAGTATAGTAAAGGCGTCAAAAAATCGGCCATAAAAAAGTCAAAAAAAAAAAGTTTTGACCTCAAAATGTCATAAAAAAACGTCATAGTATATAGTAAAGCGTCAAAATCGGCCAAAAAAAGTCAAAAAAAATTTTTGACCTCAAAATGTCATAAAAAACGTCATAGTATAGTAAAGGCGTCAAAATCGGCGAAAAAAAAGTCAAAAAAAATTTTGACCTCAAAATGTCATAAAAAAGCGTCATAGTATAGTAAAGGCGTCAAAATCGGCCAAAAAAAAGTCAAAAAAAAATTTTGACCTCAAAATGTCATAAAAAAACGTCATAGTATAGTAAAGCGTCAAAATCGGCCAAAAAAAGTCAAAAAATTTTTGACCTCAAAATGTCATAAAAGCGATCATAGCGTCATAGTATAGTAAAGGCGTCAAAATCGGCGAAAAAAAGTCAAAAAAAATTTTGACCTCAAAATGTCATAAAAGTAAAGCGTCAAAATCATAGTATAGTAAAAATGTCATAAAAAAAAAGCGTCAAAATCGGCCAAAAAAAAGTCAAAAAAATTTTTGACCTCAAAATGTCATAAAAAAAAGCGTCATAGTATAGTAAAAGGCGTCAAAATCGGCCAAAAAAAAGTCAAAAAAATTTTTGACCTCAAAATGTCATAAAAAACGTCATAGTATAGTATAGTAAAGCGTCAAAATCGGCCAAAAAAAGTCAAAAAAATTTTGACCTCAAAATGTCATAAAAAAGCGTCATAGTATAGTAAAGGCGTCAAAATCGGCCGAAAAAAAGTCAAAAAAATTTTTGACCTCAAAATGTCATAAAAAAAAGCGTCATAGTATAGTAAAAAGCGTCAAAATCGGCGAAAAAAAGTCAAAAAAATTTTTTGACCTCAAAATGTCATAAAAAAAGCGTCATAGTATAGTAAAGGCGTCAAAATCGGCGAAAAAATCGGCGAAAAAGTCAAAAAAATTTTTGACCTCAAAATGTCATAAAAAAGCGTCATAGTATAGTAAAGGCGTCAAAATCGGCCGAAAAAAGTCAAAAAATTTTTGACCTCAAAATGTCATAAAAAAGCGTCATAGTATAGTAAAGGCGTCAAAATCGGCCAAAAAAAGTCAAAAAAAATTTTGACCTCAAAATGTCATAAAAAAAGCGTCATAGTATAGTAAAGGCGTCAAAATCGGCGAAAAAAAAAGTCAAAAAAAAAAATTTGACCTCAAAATGTCATAAAAAAAGCGTCATAGTATAGTAAAGAAGCGTCAAAATCGGCGAAAAAAAGTCAAAAAATTTTTGACCTCAAAATGTCATAAAAAAACGTCATAGTATAGTAAAGGCGTCAAAATCGGCCAAAAAAAGTCAAAAAAATTTTGACCTCAAAATGTCATAAAAAAAGCGTCATAGTATAGTAAAGGCGTCAAAATCGGCCAAAAAAAGTCAAAAAAAAATTTTTGACCTCAAAATGTCATAAAAAAACGTCATAGTATAGTAAAAGGCGTCAAAATCGGCCAAAAAAAAGTCAAAAAAATTTTTGACCTCAAAATGTCATAAAAAACGTCATAGTATAGTAAAGGCGTCAAAATCGGACCGAAAAAGTCAAAAAAAATTTTGACCTCAAAATGTCATAAAAAAAATTTTTGATCATAGTATAGTAAAAAGGCGTCAAAATCGGCCAAAAAAAGTCAAAAAAAATTTTGACCTCAAAATGTCATAAAAAAGCGTCATAGTATAGTAAAAAGCGTCAAAATCGGCCAAAAAAAGTCAAAAAAAATTTTGACCTCAAAATGTCATAAAAAACGTCATAGTATAGTAAAGGCGTCAAAATCGGCCAAAAAAAAAAAGCAAAAAAATTTTTGACCTCAAAATGTCATAAAAAACCGTCGTCATAGTATAGTAAAGCGTCAAAATCGGCCGAAAAAAGTCAAAAAATTTTTGACCTCAAAATGTCATAAAAAAAGCGTCATAGTATAGTAAAGCGTCAAAATCGGCCTCAAAAAAGTCAAAAAAAATTTTTTGACCTCAAAATGTCATAAAAAAAGCGTCATAGTATAGTAAAGGCGTCAAAATCGGCCGAAAAAAAAAGTCAAAAAAAATTTTGACCTCAAAATGTCATAAAAAAGCGTCATAGTATAGTAAAGGCGTCAAAATCGGCCAAAAAAAGTCAAAAAATTTTTTGACCTCAAAATGTCATAAAAAAAAGCGTCATAGTATAGTAAAGGCGTCAAAATCGGCCAAAAAAAAAAGTCAAAAAAATTTTTGACCTCAAAATGTCATAAAAAAGCGTCATAGTATAGTAAAGGCGTCAAAATCGGCCGAAAAAAAAGTCAAAAAAATTTTTTGACCTCAAAATGTCATAAAAAAGCGTCATAGTATAGTAAAGGCGTCAAAATCGGCCGAAAAAAGTCAAAAAAAATTTGACCTCAAAATGTCATAAAAAACGTCATAGTATAGTAAAAGCGTCAAAATCGGCGAAAAAAGTCAAAAAAATTTTTGACCTCAAAATGTCATAAAAAAAAGCATAGTAGTATAGTAAAAGCGTCAAAATCGGCGAAAAAAGTCAAAAAATTTTTTGACCTCAAAATGTCATAAAAAAGCGTCATAGTATAGTAAAGGCGTCAAAATCGGCCGAAAAAAAAGTCAAAAAATTTTTGACCTCAAAATGTCATAAAAAACGTCATAGTATAGTAAAGGCGTCAAAATCGGCCAAAAAAAGTCAAAAAAATTTTTTGACCTCAAAATGTCATAAAAAACGTCATAGTATAGTAAAGGCGTCAAAATCGGCGAAAAAAAGTCAAAAAAATTTGACCTCAAAATGTCATAAAAAAAGTCGTCATAGTATAGTAAAGCGTCAAAATCGGCGAAAAAAGTCAAAAAAAAAGTTGACCTCAAAATGTCATAAAAAGCGTCATAGTATAGTAAAAGGCGTCAAAATCGGCCAAAAAAAAAGTCAAAAAAATTTTGACCTCAAAATGTCATAAAAACGTCATAGTATAGTAAAGCGTCAAAATCGGCCAAAAAAAAGTCAAAAAAATTTTGACCTCAAAATGTCATAAAAAAACGTCATAGTATAGTAAAGGCGTCAAAATCGGCGAAAAAAGTCAAAAAAAAAATTTTGACCTCAAAATGTCATAAAAACGTCATAGTATAGTAAAGCGTCAAAATCGGCCAAAAAAAGTCAAAAAATTTTTGACCTCAAAATCAAAAAGCGTCATAAAAAAAGCGTCATAGTATAGTAAAAAAAGTCAAAATCGGACGAAAAAAGTCAAAAAAAAATTTTGACCTCAAAATGTCATAAAAAAAAAAGTCAAAAAAAATTTTGATCATAGTATAGTAGTAAGGTAAAGCGTCAAAATCGGCCAAAAAAGTCAAAAAAATTTTTGACCTCAAAATGTCATAAAAAAGCGTCATAGTATAGTAAAGCGTCAAAATCGGCCAAAAAAGTCAAAAAATTTTTGACCTCAAAATGTCATAAAAAAGCGTCATAGTATAGTAAAGGCGTCAAAATCGGCCAAAAAAAAATCAAAAAAATTTTTGACCTCAAAATGTCATAAAAAAACGTCATAGTATAGTAAAAAGCGTCAAAATCGGCGAAAAAAAAGTCAAAAAATTTTTGACCTCAAAATGTCATAAAAAAGCGTCATAGTATAGTAAAGGCGTCAAAATCGGCCAAAAAAAAGTCAAAAAAAATTTTGACCTCAAAATGTCAAAAAAACGTCATAGTATAGTAAAAAGTCGTCAAAATCGGCCAAAAAAAGTCAAAAAAATTTTTTGACCTCAAAATGTCATAAAAAAATCACGTCATAGTATAGTAAAGGCGTCAAAATCGGCGAAAAAAAAGTCAAAAAATTTTGACCTCAAAATGTCATAAAAAAAGCGTCATAGTATAGTAAAGCGTCAAAATCGGCCAAAAAAAGTCAAAAAATTTTTGACCTCAAAATGTCATAAAAAAGCGTCATAGTATAGTAAAGGCGTCAAAATCGGCCAAAAAAGTCAAAAAAATTTTTGACCTCAAAATGTCATAAAAAAAGCGTCATAGTATAGTAGTAAAGGCGTCAAAATCGGCCAAAAAAAAGTCAAAAAATTTTTGACCTCAAAATGTCATAAAAAAGCGTCATAGTATAGTAAAGCGTCAAAATCGGCCAAAAAAAGTCAAAAAAATTTTGACCTCAAAATGTCATAAAAAAAGCGTCATAGTATAGTAAAGCGTCAAAATCGGCCAAAAAAAGTCAAAAAATTTTTGACCTCAAAATGTCATAAAAAAGCGTCATAGTATAGTAAAGGCGTCAAAATCGGCCGAAAAAAGTCAAAAAAATTTTTTGACCTCAAAATGTCATAAAAAACGTCATAGTATAGTAAAGGCGTCAAAATCGGCGAAAAAAGTCAAAAAAAATTTTTGACCTCAAAATGTCATAAAAAAGCGTCATAGTATAGTAAAGGCGTCAAAAAAAAATCGGCCCTCAAAAAAAAGTCAAAAAAATTTTTGACCTCAAAATGTCATAAAAAAGCGTCATCATAGTATAGTAAAGCGTCAAAATCGGCCGAAAAAAAATCAAAAAAATTTTGACCTCAAAATGTCATAAAAAAAACGTCATAGTATAGTAAAGGCGTCAAAATCGGCCAAAAAAAGTCAAAAAATTTTTGACCTCAAAATGTCATAAAAAAGCGTCATAGTATAGTATAGTAAAGCGTCAAAATCGGCCGAAAAAAAGTCAAAAAAAATTTGACCTCAAAATGTCATAAAAAAGCGTCATAGTATAGTAAAAAAAAAGTCAAAATCGGCCTCAAAAAAGTCAAAAAAATTTTTGACCTCAAAATGTCATAAAAAAGTCATAGTATAGTATAGTAAAATGCGTCAAAATCGGCGAAAAAAGTCAAAAAAAAAATTTTTGACCTCAAAATGTCATAAAAAAATAGTCATAGTATAGTAAAGGCGTCAAAATCGGCCGAAAAAAGTCAAAAAAATTTTGACCTCAAAATGTCATAAAAAAAGCGTCATAGTATAGTATAGTAAAGGCGTCAAAATCGGCCAAAAAAAAAGTCAAAAAAATTTTGACCTCAAAATGTCATAAAAAAGCGTCATAGTATAGTAAAGGCGTCAAAATCGGCCCAAAAAAAGTCAAAAAATTTTTTGACCTCAAAATGTCATAAAAAACGTCATAGTATAGTAAAGGCGTCAAAATCGGCCAAAAAAAAGTCAAAAAAATTTTGACCTCAAAATGTCATAAAAAAACGTCATAGTATAGTAAAGGCGTCAAAATCGGCCAAAAAAAAAGTCAAAAAAAAATTTTTGACCTCAAAATGTCATAAAAAAGCGTCATAGTATAGTAAAAGCGTCAAAATCGGCCGAAAAAAAAGTCAAAAAAAATTTTGACCTCAAAATGTCATAAAAAAAGTCATAGTATAGTAAAGGCGTCAAAATCGGCCGAAAAAAGTCAAAAAAATTTTTGACTCAAAATGTCATAAAAAAGCGTCATAGTATAGTAAAGGCGTCAAAATCGGCAAAAAAATTTTTGAAAAAAAAAAAGCGTCAAAAAATTTTTTGACCTCAAAATGTCATAAAAAAACGTCATAGTATAGTAAAGGCGTCAAAATCGGCGTCAAAAAAAAAAAGTCAAAAAATTTTGACCTCAAAATGTCATAAAAAAGCGTCATAGTATAGTAAAGCGTCAAAATCGGCGAAAAAAGTCAAAAAAATTTTGACCTCAAAATGTCATAAAAAACGTCATAGTATAGTAAAGGCGTCAAAATCGGCGAAAAAAAGTCAAAAAAAATTTTGACCTCAAAATGTCATAAAAAAATAAATAGTATAGTAAAGAAGCGTCAAAATCGGCCGAAAAAAAAGTCAAAAAATTTTTTGACCTCAAAATGTCATAAAAAAAGTCGTCATAGTATAGTAAAGCGTCAAAATGTCGGCCAAAAAAAGTCAAAAAAAAAAGTCAAAAAATTTTTGACCTCAAAATGTCATAAAAAACGTCATAGTATAGTAAAGAAGCGTCAAAATCGGCGAAAAAAAAGTCAAAAAAATTTTTGACCTCAAAATGTCATAAAAAAACGTCATAGTATAGTAAGGCGTCAAAATCGGCCGAAAAAAGTCAAAAAATTTTTTGACCTCAAAATGTCATAAAAAACGTCATAGTATAGTAAAGGCGTCAAAATCGGCCAAAAAAAAGTCAAAAAATTTTTGACCTCAAAATGTCATAAAAAAACGTCATAGTATAGTAAAGGCGTCAAAATCGGCGAAAAAAAAGTCAAAAAATTTTTTGACCTCAAAATGTCATAAAAAAACGTCATAGTATAGTAAAGGCGTCAAAATCGGCCAAAAAAAGTCAAAAAAAATTTTGACCTCAAAATGTCATAAAAAACGTCATAGTATAGTAAAGGCGTCAAAATCGGCCAAAAAAGTCAAAAAAATTTTGACCTCAAAATGTCATAAAAAAAATTTTCATAGTATAGTAAAAAAGCGTCAAAATCGGCCAAAAAAAGTCAAAAAAATTTTGACCTCAAAATGTCATAAAAAAGCGTCATAGTATAGTAAAGCGTCAAAATCGGCGAAAAAAAGTCAAAAAAATTTTTGACCTCAAAATGTCATAAAAAACGTCATAGTATAGTAAAGGCGTCAAAATCGGCCAAAAAAAGTCAAAAAAATTTTTTGACCTCAAAATGTCATAAAAAAGCGTCATAGTATAGTAAAGGCGTCAAAATCGGCCAAAAAATGTCAAAAAATTTTTTGACCTCAAAATGTCATAAAAAAACGTCATAGTATAGTAAGGCGTCAAAATCGGCCAAAAAAAGTCAAAAAATTTTTTGACCTCAAAATGTCATAAAAACGTCATAGTATAGTAAAGGCGTCAAAATCGGCGAAAAAAGTCAAAAAAATTTTGACCTCAAAATGTCATAAAAAACGTCATAGTATAGTAAAGGCGTCAAAATCGGGAAAAAAAAGTCAAAAAAATTTTTGACCTCAAAATGTCATAAAAAACGTCATAGTATAGTAAAGGCGTCAAAATCGGCAAAAAAAGTCAAAAAAATTTTGACCTCAAAATGTCATAAAAAAGCGTCATAGTATAGTAAAGGCGTCAAAATCGGCCAAAAAAAGTCAAAAAATTTTTGACCTCAAAATGTCATAAAAAAAAGCGTCATAGTATAGTAAAAAGCGTCAAAATCGGCCGAAAAAAAAAGTCAAAAAAATTTTGACCTCAAAATGTCATAAAAAGCGTCATAGTATAGTAAAGGCGTCAAAATCGGCCGAAAAAAAGTCAAAAAATTTTTTGACCTCAAAATGTCATAAAAAAACGTCATAGTATAGTAAAAAGCGTCAAAATCGGCCGAAAAAAGTCAAAAAAATTTTTGACCTCAAAATGTCATAAAAAACGTCATAGTATAGTAAAGGCGTCAAAATCGGCGAAAAAAAGTCAAAAAATTTTTTTGACCTCAAAATGTCATAAAAAAAACGTCATAGTATAGTAAAGGCGTCAAAATCGGCCAAAAAAAGTCAAAAAAATTTTTGACCTCAAAATGTCATAAAAACGTCATAGTATAGTAAAGGCGTCAAAATCGGCCAAAAAAAGTCAAAAAATTTTGACCTCAAAATGTCATAAAA